>KB644819.1:399401-491373 GCA_000347475.1 Penicillium paxilli ATCC 26601
CATCCGCAAAGTCAGGTATTCACGCTGATGAAAAGTCTTAGTCAAAACATAATGAGCCTAGGGGGGAGGGGGGGGGGTTAAATTTCTCACATCACTGTCAGAGACCTGGTTCGCTGGGTTAGACATGACAAGAAATTGGCGCATTTCATCGGCTGCGCCCCCCAACACCCTGTCATACTCATCTTTCAGGCGTGAGTCTAGGGGAAGGGTGATGGCAAACTCGGATGGTCCAAGGCGGACTGATCCAGGTGGCACTTCCTCGGCATTCCCGACACTCAAAGCACTAGGTTGAATAGTCTGCATAGTGTCTTGCAAGTTATAGTGCGACGCATGCAGCAATGATTCTGAGTGAGTGTGATGAATCGATGTGTGCGCGTGTGAGATTGACTCCGTATCGGGTCTTACACTAAGCGGTATTGTTCGCTCAGGTATCTCAGACATCGAAGGTTCAATATCGCCCACAGAAGACGGAGTGTCTGCGAGAGGTTTGCTTTGTCTATCATCCATAGTGTCTACAGAGATGATCCAGCGTTCCTGGCTGGTTTACTGATAGAACAGACAGTTGGTAGGGCAAACCCCTGGGCTGGCTGGGCTGAAGGAGTTCAAGTTGTTCCAGGCGAGTTCACTCAAAGTCCTCGGTCCGCGGATTCAAGGGAACAGAATATTTGCTCAGTTGGCGATATAGCACTTGAGCCGGAATTCGGTGTTCACGGGGCGACTTGCTATATCAAAGACAATAGCAACTCACTCCCGAAGAAGTGTTCCCTTGGACTCGACTTGAATTTATTGCCAAAGTCTTACTTAGACTTAAATCATTCAGTCTGAGTACTGAAAGGGCTAACCAAGTAATTTTTAACGCCTGTTTGTCCATGTTATTATTTGATCTCTTGAAATGAAACATAAGTTGAAGGGGAAAGTTGCAACCATAGTTATTCGGGAGTATGCATTGGGACAACAGAACGGTATAGCGGGAGCATGGGCACAACGCCTAATCAAGAAATGTTCATACCTTTGAATGATTGATCTGAGCTTCAGTTATTTTTTCTTTCAGTTTCACCGGCGAAGGGGCAGATTCATGGGCGACCCTGGGTGGTGGTGGAAGAGGAGAGAGAAGCGCATCGCCGCGGCGACGTGGGCGCGGCCAAGCGTATCATGCACAGCAACACGTGACTTACATCGACCTCCACTCGCTTTTTGATCTGCAGGCAATGGGGATATGATCGTCACTCGGGATTAACTCGGTTTCTCTATCTTTGACAGTTTACTTGGTTATGGTGACTTCAAAGTGTCTAGAGGATTGCGTCAAGTGAATGCCGAGCCAGCGAGGGCGTCAAAATAATTACATGCTAGCAGTATCTATCTCTCAAAAATCGTTCAATTCAAGTGGCGTCTACGGCAGTCGATAAAAGGGATGTTATTTGGTCCACCTATTTTTCCAATTGGACTACCCTTCTTCCTACTACTTACTTAGAACTAAGAACTTAGTATTTGGCTGACACAAATTACAACTTAGATCTCAACTAAAGCTTGGATATCTCTCCTCTGGGTCTCTAGAGCCCTACACCTCTGCCTGTCTCGATACTTACTGCGATGCCTACTACGATAGTTACTACGATATCTACTGCGATATTAGACTTTCCCCCCTCGATCTCTCTAGGGAAAGAAATAGAAATACTTAGGCCGTGGTAGAAGGGTGGTTAATTTGCGGAAGCATAATACATGCTAATTCTAAGTAGGAAGAAGGGTGGTCCAAATAACGGCGTCTATACAACTTGAACAATACTCCTTCTAGTCTAATATTGGAAGATTAAGCCTCTTTGCGAAATCCAAAAGAACTCTGGTCGTGGAGTCTACTGTTCTTCCTCCTGTTCCCGTTTCCATTGGTCAAAGTCGAATCCAACTTCTGCCAGGGTCCTGATTCTATCTCGCTGGGCACCCTTTTGGACAAAGGCTCTCCGAATATCAGGGAAATGCGCTCGCATCCACTTCTGTCGCTCACCCCAATACGTTCCGGATTTCCCTTGTCCATCATGTTCCAGTCCTGGTCGTTTTTCTGCCTTTGCCGCCCAATCATAAAGGAAATTGAGGTAATCGGCATCCATGGGAAACGGCATCAAGTGGAAGCCCTTCCCGTCTCCTTTAGTGCTCACTTCTGCGTTTTCCCATTCATGCATGTCGACTTTTGAAGGAAGCTGTAATCTTGTCGACCAGACCCTAGCAAAAACAGCCGCCTGGTTCTCCGCTATCGGAAATGGAATGACTCTTTGTGCAAGTGCAGGGAAGACCAAAGTGGGGTGATCTATGTAAAACAGTTGCTGATAAACATTCATCGTTCGCCAACCATGCGTGACGACGGAAGGCTGAAGTCCAGATAAGAATGGGTATGAGTAGAAATAGCCAGTACAAAAGACCACACCCTCGACTTGATCTTCTATGCGGCCATTGGCGAATCTGATAGCTCGGTCGTGGGTATTGGGAGAGAGAAACTCAAGTATTTCTGGACAGATTATCTTGTCTCCTGGTACAGATGCTGCCATATATGACTCGGATCTCTGAGAAACAAGAATGCTACCCTTGCTAACTTCATTGATTTGAGCGCCGATATCGAGTCCCGAAGCAGAATTTCCGACAACCACCACTTTTTTGTTGCGGAAGTGTTCAGGGGTATCGTAGAATTTCGAATGTGAGATAACCCCTGGGTATTTTTCATTCCAGGCCTCTATCCCCTGAATATCCGGAAGATATGGAACCGTAAAATGGCCACTGGCCACCACGATTGCGTCATATGTACGAGTAGTCTCTGTGCCTGTTTGCAGACTTGCTGTTGTTAAATCCCAAGTGCTCAACTTGGAATCTTTTAACTTCACGTCGACTACCTGAGTTTCAAATTGGATGAGAGGTTTGACTTCCTCGGCATATTCTTCGAGGTATTGCTTCACGGCCCGGTGCTTTGGGAAAAGCTGCGCTTCAGCTGGGAATGACTTGTCCGAAAAACGCATGAGTTCCTTCGGGATATTCGTCTCCAATCTCTCGTAGAGTGGAGACACAAATACAGCTTCTTCACTGCCTCCGGGTTGATGAGTCCATGTTGGTTTCTCAGCCGGCTCATGGGGATTTAGATGCGGAACAGTTGTTGTCAATCCAATCTTGGTAGAGCTGGGACTATAGTTCCAAGCACCACCCACGGAGCTTCTCTGTTCAAAAACATCTATTTGCTCGAAGTACTTTTCTTTTAGGAGATACCTACTCGATCGGTTAGCGCAATGCCCTTCCCCAAATATCAAATATCCATGCAGGACGAAGATTTGGCATACTTCACTGCCGCAAGGCCAGAAGGTCCAGCTCCAATGACCGCTACTCGACGCACGGGATTCGCGAGAGACATTTCGATATCCAAACCGTCAAGGGTGACTCGGAGGGGTTGATGAAGGGAAGAGGGGCCAAGCGCTGTCGCCATAGTGGAGCGGTGCCTGAGCTTATCGAAGCATGAAACGAGACTACACGCCAGCCAGCAAGAGTAATCTCCAATTAAGTTGCTATATATGTATAGAATTTGACTGAATGAAGTCATTTTTCTATTGTTTTTGAGACTTTTCTAGAAAGTCGAGCTTATCTAGCTATCAGAACAAGCCATGTAACACCAGTACCGCTAAACCACTGCTAGACTATGCATAAAACTGTAACAATACGATCGTAATACCGCGCCAGCTCCACGACGCCGCAGCGCCGCAACTCACAAGCTCGCTCACCTAACTTCACCTCTTTGTCCTCAGCTATCGACTGACTTCTCCTGCGAACCCGACCTTATCCCTCAACTGTACTACTATTTTTATTGTACATGATATACCGCGATATGTTTAGCACCATCCAGAAACCACGGGCGCAATGATGGACGCGACCGACGAGTCTCAGGCGCCAAATGCGCGGCCGCCTTTGACGAAAGTTCCGATCGCGCAGCTATCCCCGACCCTTGAACAAGCGGAGGAAAAATGCATACGTGCGACTGTAACTCTAGTTTGGCCCTACTCTTCTGCAACGAAATCTCTTGCGCTACTTCTCGCCGAACCTGACTTCCGTCTACGCCGTTCAAATGGGCAGGTGAAAGTAGTGTTCCATGAGCGCGTCGCCGAAAAAGTCGCTAGATCGTTAGTTGGGATCGGTGATAATGTTTCTCTCGCGCTAAAGGGTTTGGACTTCGTTGGAAATGTCGCGACGACACAAACACCTGGGAGATCTATTGCGTGGGATTTGCATTTCTACAACAAGGTGTCACTTGAGGTATTTTACCGCTGTGGTGCATTGAGTCGTGTAGATAAATGGGCATGCACTAATGGTATGACTCTAGGTCGAATCCTCAAAAAGCCAATCGACAGTTACCATAGACGAACCCTCCTTTGCGACACACGATGCCGAATCACAATTACCTTCAACTCCTCGTATGACATCCGTAAACCCAGGCGAAAGCTCCTTGTCAAATGGAGCAAATGCCTGGGGGTCTCCAGCCTTCTTGCGCTCAGCACGCTCTTCATATGGCGAGAAGCTTGACTCGGCATACGACCCTTTCACCGAGGAGGATGGATCCGTTCATGGTAGGGGGAGGAAGCGCCCCAGATACAGCTTGCGACGGGAGGAATGGCGGGTTTTGGACGAACCTGAAAGCCCGCGCGAACGTGAAGGGACTGTAGATTGGGACAAAGCTCTCGATGAAGAAATGGATTTGGACCGCGATTCTGAATCAGCATCGGTCACCAATGATCTACCGACTGAGGATCCCTTTAATAGTGGAGTGTCGATGCCTCAAAAGCCCGCCGCTGATGAGGACCCTTTCGTCGAAAGTCCCGATGTTTTTTTGAAACCCACTCTAACGCTTTCCGGCGGGCTTTTCAACAGAGGAACACTTCCTTCGAATGACATCTCTATTGGAGGACTATCAGGAAATACCTTTCCAATGCCTACGATGCACTTGCCCACTGATACCCCCCAGCTCCGGCCCATTCCATCTCCCGGGCTACCTATTCCGTCTCCCATTGTTTCCAGTCAAAATAATAACCAGGGCTATTTTTCGCCCCTGCATGCTATTCCACAGGCCGAAGGCGCAGAATCCCTTTCTGCGGATGTGAATATCGACACTACCTACCAGGGTCCATCTGATGACTTGACCACATCACCGCCACAGGAGTTGCCTGTGGCTACAGAGGGTATAGATGTTGACCTAGTCGAGAAAGAACCCACCCTCGGCCAAGACGAAGCTGTCGCAGCTGATGAGGCTACAGCAGGCCTGCCAGAGAAAGATCAATCGCTAGAGAATATCGCCTATTCATCACCAGGCCCAGAGGAGTCGCTAAATCCTGCTTCGCCACAAATGGTACATATTCCGGAAGAGGCCATACCGGGTGTTCATCTAGAACAGGTAGATGAAATCAACGAAGCAGACGTTGCGGAACATCTAGACGACTTTACCGTACCAGCATATCCAGAGCTTGAAGAAGACGTCGAGGCAGGCCCCAGAGCTGACGGAGAAGATCTTGGTCTCAACTCCGAGAACATCGGCACGCACGCTTCAGCCAGTATCAGCTTGATCGAGGACGAAACAGAGCAGCAGACTCTTCAGAGCATTGATAATCCGGATGATGTCGCAAGAGAGTTATCCGCCAGCAATTCGAATTATGTTGAGCCGGGAATAGGCTCTGAAGAGGAAGAGAGTCAAATAGAATCGGATGTGGAGGATGGAATTATCTCTGAAGGCGCCGAAGATGAAGAGTCACGCGATGCTTATTACGATGAAGACGACATGTATTCTGAAGAAGACGAAGAAGAAGAATCCGATGCAGAGAGATCCCCTCCGCCAAAAACCACCCACCAGGAGGTAATAGTTTTGGATAGCGACAGTGAAGACGAAGCTACTTCAAATCAACCGATTCCGCCACCGTCGCACTCTGCAACTCAAAGCAACGGCCTTAATTTATCATCAGAGCGTCGGCGCTCATCATCGCCCAGAATCGATAGCAATGACGAAGATCCTGTTGAAAATTATGAAATATCGGAAGAGTCAGAGTCAGAAGATGACGGCAACCAAAATATCGAGCAAAATGATCGAGTCGACACGAGCGATCTCAATGATGAGTCTTCTGTCGATACGCCCGTTCGAGATCACTTCGTGGCTCAGCAGTCTGGGGGCGAGGACACTCGCGATTTACAACGTGGTCATGAATTCAGAGAGACGGAGGAGGTCTATGAGGAGGAAATCGATGAAAAAGGCGATGAAGAAGAAGGCGATGAAGAGGCAGTCTATGAGGAGATTGATGAAGAGCAATTCGATGAAGGGGGCGATGAAGCAGAAGCTATAGAAGGGGAATTCGATGAAGAGGAAGCCGATAAGGAAGTTTACGCGGAAGACGAGGCTGATAATGAACACAAGGGTGGCTTTGAGACATCCGAGCGGGCACAGTCAATCATTAATCTCGACTCAGATGCAGATGAGATTGAGGAGGCCGAGCAATTGCCCTTTGATGCTGGTGCTCTCTCGGAGCATGGTATACATCATTATGCAATAGATGGAGCGGATGATCAACGCACGCCGCCACCATCTTCATTTGTTGAGTCAACCCATGACTTGTCAAATCACAAAGAGCCGCAATACTCAGAATACCGGCCCGAAGAGTTCCAGCAGGGGCTTGAGACCGAGTATCAACGCGATGAAAACCACGAGCCGTTATCGACTTTGGCCGATCAACTATTAACCCCCGATCATACCCAGGAAGCAGCTCCGTTGCCAGAATCCACTGCGCCTCAAGGTCTCATAAATAACTCTCCTGGCGTGGCCCCAGCATCACCCTCTGAGATTCAAATTCCTCTGCCCTCGGTACCTGAATCCTCTTTCCAGGATGGTCAGCTTGGAGAAGATGCCGAGGTCGTTCCCACCACCGACCTCAATGTGGAAATGGACGATGCGGAAGTTAATCGGAAAGTGGCCGCAAAGGTCCTCGTCACAAAACCCCAGGCCCCTGACCGCCACGCACCTGGCTTGCGCAGCAAACTCTCCTATTTCGCTCCCCTTGCTACACTCATCGATCATTATAATGCTTTGGTGGACACGATCTCAATTGTCCATGAGGCGACTCCCATGGCCAAAGCCAACTCGGGCTCCAAGGACTTTTACATAACCATCCAACTCACGGACCCATCCATGGCGGGAACCTCCCTCCAAGCTCAAATTTTCCGTCGTCGTAAATCTGTTCTTCCCTCAATCAACCCGGGAGACGCGATCCTGCTGCGCGATTTCAAAGTTCGCACGTACGACCACTCCGTCATGCTTGTCAGTGTTGAGTCTAGTTCATGGGCCGTGTTTGACGGCACCGATTCCGATGCACAAATAAACGGTCCACCTGTTGAGTATGGTGTGGAGGAGATAGACTGCGCTTCTGATTTGCGAACATGGTATAGCGAAGTCGGCATGCACATGTTGGCCGACAGTGAACTGCAGGCGGCAATCGAAAGAGACAGTGTGGCCAGGGAATTGAGCCCCGATAGTGCAATTCCAAGCGACGCTGGAAGTTTCGACTCGGGCTTGCATGAAAATTCCCCCGCGTCTTCTCGCGGCTTACGTCGATCACGAAATAGTCACCGGCGTGTGACCATTCATGAACTTCGAGATGGCACTCGCTACACTGAAGTTGGATCACCCAGCACCAAAGAGAGCATTCACGAGTTGCGGGACGGAACTGTTTATGCTACTCGATGAAGTTGATTCGTTATACCTGGACAGTGACATACTACGTACAAAATCATTAAAAAAAACACACATGACACGAATATACCTTCTCCTTGACATTGACATGTACTCTGTATTTCGACCTCGCCAACTGATCTATATTCTATGTCCATTGTTGTTGATGATATGTACTTGAAAGATACTCTACAACTAACCTTCTTGATCTAGAGAGAGCACTTATCACCGCGGAAATAATCCACGTCCACTGCAGAACGAATCAACTGGTTGGCAATCGCAGTGGGAGGCGGCAGTCTCAATCCGCCCTCCTTATACTCGGGCCCGGCTGCAGCACTCAAATCACCCGTACCAATCCGCAATGCCTCCTGAACCTCCTCAACACCAAACCACTTAGCATCTTCCAGCTCGGGATCATGTTCAAGGTTAATCTTCTCGTGGGCAGGATCGCTCACTTGAGCAATTGCACCAATCATCAGGTTCGCGGGATATGGCCAGGGTTGCGAAGAGTGGATAACAACACGTGAGAGCGTCACGCCAGCTTCTTCCCATACCTCTCGTCGAACAGCATCCTCGATAGACTCTGCTGGTTCAATAAATCCCGCTAGGGTAGAGTACCAGTTCGGCGGGAATCGCTTTGACCGGCCGAGCAGAACCCGCTTGTTGTCGTGAGAAACAACGGCCACGATGATCGTGGGGTCGGTGCGAGGGAAAGACAGGTTGGAAATTGTTGTACGGGTGCTGCATGCCGGACGCTCTGTCGATTGGCCCTCTGCGGAACGCGCCGCATCACTTGGGGGGCAGGCACGCTTAGTTCCTGCGTTGACAGATAAAGTCGGGTTGCCGCATGTTCCGCAGAAGGTGTTTCTGTTATTCCAGTCCATCAAGGCGCGGGCCTGGGCGTATATGGCGGCTATGAAATGAAAGTATCAGCCTGTCTCCTCCGACTCTCTCAGGTGGTGATCAAAATGGACTCGGTCTCCGATACGTACCTTCATCCGGGGTAAATGTTGTGACAACTCGGGTCTGGAAGAATGACAAGCCCTTCTCCTCTACCTGGCTGATGATATCCTTCGCGGCAGTTTGCTGCTCCTCAGAGCCTCGAGGTGTCACGTCCAAGGCAAAGAAAGGTGTGCCGGTATAGATCTTCCACGACATAGCAGCCTCTTTGCGACTTTCATCCAGACCAAGGAAGATCAGGTTGGGGTTTGTCTTGCGCGAGTCAAAAGACTTGATCATATCCTCCTCGGTCCGGTCGAAGAAATCCGGTGCAACGAGCTTGCGCACTTCATCGTATTTTGCAGTGTACAATTCAGACGGCGAACGGGTAAGCGGGGCGAGGTTGTTCAACAAGACGAACTTGGCAGAGGGATGCTTCAGGGCGGATGAAAGGAACGGATGGTCAGAGCGCAGGAACGACAGCCGATTGATGGGAGAGCCTGGGATATTCTTTCAGTCACTCGGTCTTTCTGAGATCTTTCACATTATCTGCCGATATTCAAAGTTTTCGACCATACTGGAGAAATAGTTCACTGTCTCTTTGCCGAAGCGCCGCGACAACATTGAATCGGCGAGCGTGTGGGCCGGAGTGGGGAGTTGGGAGGGTGCGCTCATGCTGGTGATGGGTCAATTCTGTACTTGTACTACCCGCAGAGTAACGAGCGTTCCTTGAGATATGCAAGGGGTAAAATGAGTGACCTCGGGTGCACGACTGGCTTCATCCCGGTTCTCCGCTGGCGACATCGCGGGGATTAATCAGCTCGGCATTTGGGGTTCCTTGTATGTGAATTACCAATCTTTCCTCGGACTTAAGCCGAAAACGCCTGCAGAGTAGGATGATAGTGAAGTGATAATGGTAATACCGTTACTGAGGCGGGGAAACCCCCACGCTATAGTTACCAATACCCTGCCTATATCACGATCTGTCTATAGTAGGGCCTGGACCTTGATGAAAGTTTTCGATCTTCTGATACCATATGCTTGCTGCCTCCAGTGATGCTAGCAAAGCACACTGGAAGAACCCAAACATACGATACACATACTGTCAGTGGGACTTGGTCCGACATAAGCTCCACCCTGTAATTTAGCAACGAAGGCAGAGTCGACAAACTACCACAGGCACACTGTCTACCCACCTGCAGGTGGAACAAAGTAACATATTTACTGCCAGTGGTAGCAGTAGGCTTTAGCCTGGGGGTGATTTGGGTAGTAGAGATTTGCATATGTGATATTATGAGATTACTACTACACGATTGCGGTATCAGTACGTGAAGGAGGAAGAGAAAACTTCTATGCTACACTACCATAAGACCCCAAGCCATCCTTAAAAGTTAAAGGTAGATAGATTCTTGTTTGGGGTTCACAGAGTGACTTAGATTGATGTATCTAAAGTCCGAGCCGCTAACATATACACCGGTTGTGTAGTGTAGCTGGTTATCACTGCGGATTCTGATTCCGCCGACCTCGGTTCGAATCCGGGCACGACCTTCTCTTTTTGCTTCTTTGTGTTATTTGTTCCGCACTAATATCTCCGTGATGTTATGATTCAATCAATCACGGCGTCATTTCTATATACCTAGTGATGGGTGTAATGTAATATCCACGTATATTTTTTGGTCAGCCAAGGGTCAATATTGGGTTTCCGTGTTCGGTGCGGCATGTGCCATGTGGCAGGCCGCTGTTCCCATGGAATCGGAACCACCGACTGCCAGTGTATTGGTACTACTAGTATATATTTTGCGCAAATCTATCATCAATAGTTTGAGTGAACAAGGTTGATTTGAATATTCAATTCCTTCCATGGATGCCATCCGACCCACGAGTCCTCTCATAAGTAAACCCCCAACAATGTGACATAGTATAGTAGTACTAAACACTGGCTACATCCAATGTTGGAACTTTAAGAGGTGGTGGGAACCCTTGCACCGGAAACCAGGGTGTGGCCATCTCAGGACATCAACTATACCGGAGCAGCTGTAGAAGTGCCCACCTGGATCACTACCAGCGGCATCCACGTGCATGATGGATCAACACAGGCCTGAAGGTAGTGGTTATAGTGCATTGTACTTGGGTGGGGTTAATTGATTCAAAGTCTATCCTATTTTCGTACTGGTGCATAGTCACACTATTGATGAAATTGGTGACGATTTCGAAGTGCGGATTGGATATAAGTAGTGGCATGAGCACCCATCCAACGGCGAACACGCGACCAACTTGAACTTCAGGTTGAACCTTAGAAGACACTCTAGAACTGGCAAGGGTAAGCGAAGATCATTTAATAGTCAAATTGATATACTCTTTGAAGATGATGATCAGAACCATAGCCTCCTCTAAGATTTTACTTCACTTGAACCTTTGATTCCACCACACTCAGTTCCGAACGACCCATCCTCTAACCAAGAAAAACGGACTTTGCCCTATGAGAGTGTTTAGGTCATATAGCCAAAATTTCCGCCCTCTTTCATCACCGGTTGTGTAGTGTAGCTGGTTATCACTGCGGATTCTGATTCCGCCGACCTCGGTTCGAATCCGGGCACGACCTTTCTTTTTTGCTTTTTGTCCTACATGTGTGTAATTACCGCCTATGTGTGTGTGGCTTGTTCTTTTATTTTTATTTTTCCTTTTCCCCGGGCCCATAGGGAGGCTTTTAGACATGGAATATGTATACGCAATGTGATATTCAGCATCATAAGCCGTCTACGTTCGATTTGATTGAGCATCGACACAAATCCTTTCAGACTGAGCAGCCGATACCGAACCAGGAGTCAGTTGGCAAATCCATGGATAATGAGGGACACAGTGGCTCGGCACCAGAAAGCAGAAGTGTCCAAATGTCATTGATTTTCATTCTATCTGACCAAATCCAGTAGTTTGAATCATGTACACGAGCATGTACACTAGTATGATATCATGCCCTTTATCTTATCATTATCAAAGCTAACATACGGACTTACCTCTCCGTCTCCTGACCTTCGTAAATGGAGCCAGCCGAATCCTCCGGAGTATCGAGAACAGGGCCGATGTAATTGCTGTGACCCCAGACAAAATACCAGACTACTGAGACAGAAACAAATCCCACGAATACTACCGAGGCGTAGTTCATGGTATCCTTGGTCACTGCCGCTGATGTAGGCATGGAAAAAAGTGGAAGTGCGAGGAGTGACCAGCCTATGAAAAATTGTATTAGAATGTCTTGAAGAGTCAAAAGGACTCGGGATAGTAGGGATAGACTTACATATGCAAACGATATTGCAGAAGATCCCGAGGGGACCAAGGTTGAACGATCCTTGGGTGATATCGCGGCGTCGACGAAGAAACAGGGAAACTGTCACTGGGCAAGCATAGCTGAGCGTTAGGAAAATCACACCAACACCCGAAAAGGCATTGAATGCTGCACTTGAGCCAAAGTAGATCAGACCCAGCAAAATTTCAATGACCATTCCCAAGATCATTGCATTGAGAGGAATTCCAAGGCGCTCATCAACTTTCTTCCACCATTTGGAGCCAGGAATTGCACCATCTCGTGCGAAAGCCCAGGTGCATCGTGATGTCGCAGTCACACAGCCTATTCCACAGATCAATCCAAGAATCAACAAGGGGATAAGTAGACAAAATGCGCCCACGGAGCTTCCTGTTGCCGACAACATGATAGTTGGGACTGGTTGACCGGATGGAATGCTGGCCAGCATTGAGACATCTGGAAGAACAAATGCCATGGGTAGTAAAAAGAGGAGGCCTGCAGCCATGTTGAGCAGAATGCCGCCAACAATTGCCCTTGGCACCTGAATGGCTGGTTGACGGACCTCCTCACACATGCTTGAATATGATTGAATCAGTTCATGTTCAAATAAAGGATTGACAGTCAGCCTTGGACAGGGGGAATACTCACGATGTCACCATTCCTGTAGCCGAAAGGCCATACGCGGCTTGGAGAAGGCCGATACAGAAAGACCAGCCGTCTGGCCATCCCGACTGAGGCTCGAAAGAAGTAAAAACCCATTGTGCGGATCTTCGACCGTTATGTGCGACGACGAGTATCGTGATGAGGATCGCTGTTACTCCAACCAGTGTCCAGAAGATAGCGAATGTCTACTCAAGAAAAAATGATCATTGTTAGTTGGCGAAAGCTGAGATAGTGATATTTATCAATTTCAGTTATCGAAGCATACCTCAAGATGAGTGAGCCATTTATTGCCAAAAGCCGGGAACGCATGGCAAATGAGTGTAATGGCAACGAAGATGAGAAAGGAATGATAAGCTTGAAAGTCCTCTGCAATACCAGCACCGGTCGAAGTTTTGAAAACGTTCAGACTTTCCACGAAGAAAAGCGCGGTCGCGAAATTGACCGCAAGAGTAATAGTGATGTTGCCCGCGACATACGACCAGCCACAGATCCAAGCTGTTACGCGGCGACACCACTTTGGAGACAGGGCGAAAGTCTGATAGTAGACTCCACCAGCAGTAGGGAAAACGGATGTTATCTCTGCTAGAGAACTAGCTACACACAGCATAATGAGAGAGACAAGAATCCAACCCCAAACCATGTTAGCCGATCCACCCCCGATTATTGAGTATGACATGGTTGTTGACAGTCCGTATGGAACGGAGGCAAGGATAAAGCACATGAACACCACCTGCCATGTTGATCGATTCCGTGATAGTTCTGCAGTGTATCCAAGTGCCTCCAAGTTTGCATCAGCGGCTGGCTGGTCTATTGAAGGGTCCTTCAAGTTGGACTCAGACTTTGACATGGTTGACTGAAAAGGGAGAATCAGATAACAACGATTGTTGCTTCTGAATAAGTGATTAGGAAGAAGGATGGCCGGGTAGAGATCAGTTTTGTCTCATATTGGAGGCAGGCCTCGGAATTAAAGCGCGCGGTATTTTCTCCGAGAGCTTGTTTGTTCCTTGGGAAATTTTTACTGTTTTGGCGGAGCATGAACAACATGAGTTCTCGTGCCCCGTTGAAGCGAAGGACCCACTGGTGAGGGGGTAGTATCAACCTTGGAAAGTGAAGTTATGTATTGTAATTAGTATTGGAATTTCAGAGCCATTTCGCTCGCTCGCTCATGCCAATCACAAGCTGGCTCTCTCTGGGTCCTCTTTCTACGATTTCATGAGAATCGTTTCCTGTTTCTCATTGCTCTTACTACAACGTACCGATAAATACCAATTAGTATTAGTAGTATGTCTGTCTTATGCATTACAAAAAATTGTGATCTATAGAGATCAAGAATTTGAGTCTTTGAAAATACGAAAGAAATAGTATTATTGCTCCCTCTTCTAAGCCCGGCAAGTTATGGGCTTGGTAGAAAGCTTTCGTAGTTTGGAGGTGAATCGGGAATTTCCTGGTAGAGGGGTGGAGTTCCCGTGAAAACCATCTCATCAATATGAGGCTCAGCTCTATCAACAATTCTCAGAGGGAAAGATGCACAGAGTGCAGTACGCAAAGGTTTCCGATCGACCAGTTTGCGACTGGAGGCGTCGAAAATATCCTCACTGACCAGAACATCGAGCTTTAATTGATGCTCCGTCGTAAGAAGCATCTCATCTTTTGTTGAAAATGCAAATTCTTCTTGAAGCGATAGCGGCAGAGAACCCGTTGACAAGGATTCAAATTCGTAGGACGAAAAGTTGACTTCTGGTGCTGGTGTAACAGTGTTGGGAATCGTCACCTCAAATGAAACATCGACAGAAGAGTCTTTCTGCTGGATGATTTGGTCATTGGCCAAGAGTGGGTTATGCATCGTCCCCCAATAGCCTTTCTGAATCCCATTAGATAGCTCGTGGGTAGATGAGCGCTCTTCTATTGGCTCAATTTCTGGAGGTGTTCGATGCCTTGGTCGCCTGTATAGCTTTGCCACTTCCTCTACACGCCATCTGAGCCCTCGTATCGCCACACATCTAAACTCCGTAGAGCGGAGTGCAGGGGTAGCAGGCTGCCGAAGGAATAGCTTTGCAGCAATAGAGAAGTTGAAACCTGTTAGTCCAACGCTGTTCTGTGACAGCAGGATTTTGGTGATCACGTTTGAGTTGGGATAATTGCGGGTGTGTTGAATAGAATCTTGCTCAAGCAAAGTGCGGCGGCGCAAGAAGATTTCCTTGCTTGTTCCAATGAATTCATCATCTTCTGTTGTGATCGAGGCGACTAGTAGATATGAAATCTTTCCAATATCCGTAGTTGATGTACCCGGAATGTTGGCGAGAATCGGCATGTAGAAAGGAATTTTCAGAAGATCTTTAGCCTGGTCATCTCTTGAAGAGGACACAGGAAGCGATAAATCCTCAATAACTGAGCATGATTGAGTGCTATAAGATTCTGTTGGTCGTGGCCTTGGCAATAGGAGTTGCTGATAAACCCGACTCAAGATATGCTCACTACCATCGGTGCTAGATTTGCCCTTCTTTGATAGTCTTTGAATAAGACGAACTCTGATGCGATAAGACTGATTCAAATTCGGTGTGGAGATGATGACTGATGCGGGGATAGGCTGAGAAAGGCTGTCTCCCTTGAAGTTTGTATAGAGATCATGCGATGAAGGGAATTGTAACTGCAAGCGCATGCTTTCCATGGCAGTGGTGGAGGATAATTATTGAACAGGGAGACATTGACGGATATGAGTTCATGATCATTGAATATCGAGCGACGCATGATCCCCGGCATGTATAAATTTCAGCCGATAATACCTTATGGTACTTGATGGTCAAAGATCCCCCAGCCATGGGATTCTTAGGGTACTCTGATGCAGGTGACCCACCAAATACACTAGTCCCAGAATGGCTGCCAAGACGCTCAATTAGAGTTTCGGGTGGGGCTCGGCGGGACGAAGTACAAACACGCTTTCTGCGCTTGTCTAGACTGACTGAACATGCACACGCACTCCTCCAATGTCTTACCGGTTTCTATTTGTGGGCAATAAGCTGCAGGATATCGGGAAAATCCCCAATTACTCAATTTATAATGGCCTAGATATGAACCAGGCCGATGTTCGGGGCTGAGTTTACCCGTCTGGTAAGAACATGAAAGTGCTTGCTGGAATCCCCCATAACCTCACTTGTGCGTGTTATAGTCATTCTGAGAACTGCATTAGTGATATCGTTTCTCCCTACTCATTCTCAGACACATTATTATCTCAAGCCCAGATAGAAGCCTTTGGTAACAATGTCACCCAAAGTTCATCTCATACGACATGCCCAGGTCGGTTTTGATCTCCAGTGTTACGGGTTCAATATTGTTGACAAAAAGTAGGGCTATCATAACCTCGGCCCTGAATATTGGAATCTTGAGGATCCTCTACTCACTGAAGAGGGAAAGAAGCAATGTTTAGAGCTAAGCCACAAGTTCTCACAAGCAACAATTGACTTAGTTGTTACATCGCCAATGCGCCGTGCTATTTACACTGCTATAGAGGCGTTCGGTTCCATTCTGGGTCAGGGGCGAGAAATTATCACCCTTGCGTCTTTGCAAGAAGTGAGCGACTGTCCCTGTGATAAGGGGAGTGAATTCAAGGCTTTACAAAATGAAGTCGAGCAAAACAAACTACCAGTAGATTTGAGCTTTGTGGAAGAAACCTGGCCTGATAAAGTAAGGTCATATAAGATGTACGTGCGAAGCTCCTGCTGACACATAGGAAAACAGTCCGGGAAATACGAGTCAACAGTCGACAAAATCCAAAGCCGTGCTCAGGAAGCCAGACGCTGGTTGAAAGCTAGGCCTGAAGAAGAAATCGCTGTCGTAACGCACGGAGGTTTTCTACATTTCCTGACCGAAGACTGGGAAGATGGTAGTAAGCTTGAAGGTATTTCCCTGACATCTTCTTCAAGAAATATCACAAACATTTGAAGCTACCCTCGAACTTGGCTAATTTCTGACAAGGAACTGGATGGACAAACACCGAGTGTCGGACATATGAATTCATCTCTCTTCAAGAGGATCCCGAGAACGATGATGCCTCGATGCAGGAAACCACAGAGTCACGTCAGCGCAGAGGAAAGCTTGATTCACCACTGACTCTTGATTGTCAAAAAGATTTGTGCAACAAGATGCTTCAAAATTGGGCGAACCAGGGGTGTCCAATTAGATCGGCTTAATAGACAAGGGTGCAGTACTAGTGAGAATACTCAAAGCCAAGCATCATTAAAGTTCTTTTTGAATTTGAATCTTTTAAAAAATTTTCTTCGCATACTATGCATTCCGTCAAATCTGAAATCCAATTAAATCCGAATATGTTTTATGTACAATGTGTAGCATGAGCCAATAACGTTGAACCGGATCTAGGCCCTCCACGTGATCGGGCGGCGACATCAAGATTTGCGAGCGCGACGGCGTCTTTCTCTCGAAACAACCCGAATACAGTGGGATCCCCACATCGACATTACGCACAGCCTTTATTTCGTCTCATTCACTGCAAGTTGAAATTGCTCGCTCCGCAATTCCATTTTCAGCCACTTACCCCGCGGCCAAAACGAGTTTCCGGCATGCCCGTTTGTCAGACTACTCCTCACTGCGCTGATGTTGAAGTTTCCTGAATGGTAAGATTTTCGGGTCTCTCGCGGCAGAATATCTCATATGCCCCAAGGCTACTCCAGCGGCGTGAGTGCCACTGGCAGTGCAGATAAAGGTAATCAACCAATTGAATATGCATGCCTTGGCGATAGTTGCTTACCAATATAAGACTGCCCCAAATGCAGATCTAGACGCATCAAATGCGATCGGACTTTGCCAGCATGCAGAAAGTGTATCTCTCGTGGACTTGAATGTCCAGGCTACGGAATTATTCTTCGGTGGGGCCAGGGCGTCGCCAGCAGAGGTACATTGACTGGGCAACAACTACCAGTCCGGAGACCTAGAGATCTCACTATTGGTGCTTTCCCGGGATGGAAACCCAATGAAATGATTGATACTGTGGGAATGCCCGGTCAATTAAGCTATGTCGACCCCCACGTCGATCCCAGGGCCCTGGAGTTGGTTCACCACTATGAACGAAACGTTGCCGGCAAACTTGCCTGGGTGGATGGCCCAAGGAACCCCTGGCGCCAAGTCATGATCCCCTTAGCATGGGCATGTCCTACTATTCTTCATACCATACTTTCCTTGTCATCCGAAGACCTCGCTCGCAGATACGGAGATGGCCATCAGCAACGGTTTGACCTGCAGCGTACTTCGCTTCATTTTAGGAACAGCGCCTTGGCTATGCTCACAAGGCATATCTCTTCCATCAGGGAGAATTTCGCCTTGGAAAGTGAGAACGTTCATCTCAATGAAGCACGGTATGCTTTAGCATCGGCTCTCATTCTCTATAATGTCGAACTTATAGGAGGCGAGGCTGTGAAATGGCGAATGCACCTCAAAGGAGCGCGAGTTATCTACCAGTGGCTAGAGCAGTCCTCATCTAAAGTCACTTCACTCGACAGAATCGACAAATTTCTGCTCTATGAGCACTACTACGCGAGTGTATTTGCTGATCTCACCATATTTGAAACCGCCAATGAGCTGCCTCAAGACAGTCTCCAGACCATGGGTGATTTGGCTGTCTTCAGTGACTTCGTTCGTGCGATTCAGCTTGTGACCAAGCTAGAGCGACTCAAGCATGACCAGGACGTTCCTATTCACACCGAACAAGTCCATAACGTTCTCCACACCGTGGAATCGGCGAAAATATCCATGCTATCGCTTGGACGAGAATTCTATTTCTGGGATGATCGGGCCCGGGAAGACTTCCAGCATCTTGTTCTCATATTCTATCACGCTGTTCAGGTCTATACTTATCGTGCCATCTCAGATGATCCAATGGCTGGTCGTCATATCCAGGTCTCGAAAGATTGGATATTGAAACATTTGCGCCATATGTCGGATAGGAAGAACTTTGCCCACGATCTTGTTTGGCCTTTATTCATCCTCGGTACGGAAAGTAGAGGTGATGCAGACATACAAGCTATGGTATCACGGGAATTGGAGGCCGTCATGAAATTAAGTGGCGATCTTGATCGACGGAAGGTCTTGTCGTTCCTACAGCGCTACTGGTCAGTTGGCTTGGAAGATAGCGTCACCTGGATGCAGTTTATGAGAGACACTGTAGCTGAAAATAGTATGCTAATATTATGAATATGGAGTATTTTTGGAAATTGGTAATTCACCACGTATTTTCACACCCTCTGCTCCGTATCGCGCGAAGTGCTCGTAGCAGTACCATCTTGAGTATTTTTTAGATGGCAATGTTGTCTCAGACTTGAATTACGGAGACACAATAGCAACCGTTTACGCATGTGAAAGAATAGATACTAGTACTAAAAATAAGCACCTAAGATACCTACGAAAATCTCCTGTTCAGTCTATAGTATACCCCAATATGAAAATTTTCATGGCCTCGAGCCTCCTCTCACCCGACCTGCCCTCTTTGGGTTAAGTCGATTACCATCGACTCCACATGGGATCTCCACGATACCAGAACTTGAACTTGAAGTAGACCCGCTTTACAGACCCTGGTAATACTTAGCGAATGCGGTTCATTCGAATGTTCATGATAGAAAACACGATCTTCCACAATAAATTATAATCTTTTCAAGATTTGGTGTTCTCAAATAGGCCGCTCATCGGCTCATTCTCTACTATCCGTACTCGATAACGAACCAAGATGTCTGCGGAGAATAACCGAAATGCGACAATCTTGGGCACTATTGGAACAGTGTTCTGGTGTATTCAGTTAGTTCCGCAGATATGGTATAACTGGAGACGTAAAAAAACTGAAGGGCTCCCTGCAATGATGGGGTTTTTGTGGGCAGGATGTAGGTCGCGATGTACTGGGTTTCAAAAGAGCTTCTAACTGACAGAATTCTCTAACCTAGGTGCGGTTCCTATGGGTGTTTATTTGATCTTACAGGTATGAGATTCAAGAAGAAAAGTGAATATTAAGAGCCTCGAAGCTGAACATAGGAACTTTTCAAACAGAAAGTCAATCTTCCATTGCAAATCCAGCCCCAGATATTTGGGTTCTTTTCAACGATCATCTGGGCACAAATATTATATTATGAACAGTGAGTTCTCCTTTGGAATTGAACTGTAAAATACTAGTATCCTAATGATCCTCGAAATAGTGGCTATAGTCGAGTTAAAGCAGTCCTGGTGTGTTGCGGTATGCTTGCTTTGCTAGGAGGTCTCGAGGCACTCTTGATCCTCACATTACGGGTAAGGGCAGTGGAAGCGATGGGATAAATCTTCAGATCTTGTTAAATAACTATCAAAACAGATTCCATATGAGAAAGGCATCACCTGGCCCGATCTACTTGTTGGGATTATTGCAGCCGTAATGCTTGGTGCTGGGTTGATACCCGTTTATTTCGAGCTGTGGAAACGAAACGGGAGAGTCGTTGGATTCAGTATGTTACTCCTTCTTCCAAGTTCAAGGTTCAAGTTGGTATGGATTAAGTAAAGAGTACCAGTACTAACGACAGTTTAGATTGGGTATTCCTATGCATTGACACCCTCGGGGGGTTATTCTCGTTATTTGCACTCGGTATGGATTCACGATTCTTCCATTCACGGACACAAGACTTACTTTTAGCAGCTGCAGAAGGTTCATTTGATATTCTTGGCGGGATAATGTATATCATTGTGTAAGAAAATTCACACCCTCCCTGAAATGTGAGAGTTCGAATGAACTGATGAATGAAAATAGCGTCGTCCTTGAGATGGGCATCTACATCAGTCACACGATATGGCGTTATCGATTCAGACAGCTTCGGAAGGAGGCTAAGATGTCTGGAAAGAGTATTGACGACCTGCTTAAAGGCCCAACTGCCGAGACGACCTCAATAGTTTGAGACTGTGATCAATCGAGACCAGTGGGTTTGGACGGCGGTGCGAGCTGGACACCTTCAAGAAGAGGCACCAACGAATTTATCTCGAAAGTTGCAAGTCAGGACGATCAAGATACTTTGCCATTGCTCAATGGGCCTGAATTGAACATGCAGAATTTTCACATCTGGCAAATTGAAGACAATTGTGTTTTAAAGAGTAGGTTGGATGGATCCACACGATCGACTCCAATTGATGCGGGGGCATAAAGAGCCCCGAACCGAATAACGTCAACGTCAACGTCAACCTCACCTGTCCACCATTCATTCTTCACCCTTTACCAAATACCCCAATTACCCAACACCATGTCAAAAACACCAACCCTACTCCCAGAACTATTCAGCCAAATCCCCCGCCACCCAATTCTTTACACACATCCATCCCCAATCCACCCACTCCCAAATCTAACCCCGCACTCACACCAACAACCACGCCCACACCCAAACATCTCCATCTTCGCCAAACGCGAAGACCAAAGCGCACCCCTCGCCTGCTCCGGCAACAAATACCGAAAACTAGAATACATAGTCCCTGACATCCTCTCCCAAACACCCCAACACCACAACCATGAAAACCACCCCTCATCTACATCTACATCACCTCCACCTCCACCCTCCAGCGGTCCCGCAACAATTCTAGTTACCGAGGGTGCTATCCAAAGCAACCACACCGTCCAAGTCGCAGCCCTAGCACGCAAACTAGGACTTAAGGCTCTAGTCCTCCTATCGCGTGGCACGGGGGCCGGACTTCGCGCTTCCCGGGATCCCGAGACATTCATCCGAACCGGGAATGTACAAATCAACCATCTTCTCGGTGCCGAGGTGCGAATCCTCGACGAAAGTGACCCGCTAGCATCAGATGCGTTCCCCGTTCTTGAAGAACTTCGTCAGCGCGGTGAGCGGCCGTATTGGATACCCGGCGGTGCAAGTCTACATCCACTCGGCGGACTAGGCTACGCACGAGCAGCGTTCGAGATTGCAAGTCAAGAGGTCGAAATGGGATTAAGGGGCACGGGGAGATTTGATTTCATTTTCGTCGCTTGTGGGAGTGGATCTAGTATTGGTGGATTAATTGCCGGATTCAAAATGCTTGAGACTAGTATGCGTGGAACTTCAAGTTCAAGTTCAAGTTCCAGGTCTGAATCTGAGGCTGGGCCGTACAGGAATATCATTGGTGTGCTCAATTCGCCGACCAAGCCGCGGGGGTATCATGAGGAGCGGGTGTTGAGGTTTGCGAGACGTGCTGGGGAGTTAATTGGGCTTGATCCTGAACAGGATCTTAGTATGGCTGATGTGAGGCTTGAGGATCGATTTGTGGGATCTGCTTATGGGGTTTTGGATGATGAGACTAGGGAGGCGTGTGAGCGGATGGCGAGGTTGGAGGCTGTTGTGCTCGATCCGGTTTATACGGGTAAGGTTGCTCGGTGTATGATGGAGTGGGTTCAGGAGGAGGAAATTAGAGAGTATGCTCGGTTGCATGATTTGGATAGTGTTAATGTGTTGTTTATTCATACTGGGGGTCAAGCTGCGTTGAGTGCATATGCTGATGTTGAGTTAAGTTGATATCAATTGCATTATACGGAGTGTGATGTGTGATGTGCTACGATTGAGATAGTACCAGTACTACAGAATTCATCATCTGGCCTTTGGAATATGGCTGCATTCAACTAGTATTACAAGGTGACTGATAACAGCAAGAGTCGAATGAAAAAAAAAAAAAAAAAGCAGACTGCCTCGGTCATCAAAACATAGCCTTGGTGGCGGTGGAACAACGGCATTAGAACACAGTGGTGAAAAGAAAAACAGAAAGACAAACGCTGCAAAAGAAAAAGAAAAAGACAAACCCCCCAACAGACATTCGCCTAACCCGAATCATGGAAATACATCCCTTGAGAAATTCACACCCAGAGCAGTCGAGAACAGAAAAGAGAGAAATTGGCCACAAAAAAAAACAACATCTCACACGAGAGAAACAACCAAGTAAGGATATTGAGCGAAAACAAAAGACAAGGAATTTTTTTTTATCAAGCACTAGGCAATATGAGAACATATTAGAGTTCCGAATCGGTTTCCACCGTCTTCGTTTCAGCAGGGACTTTGACGTCTGCATCTTCCTCGGCTGGTGCGGTGGCAGGGAGAGGCTCCTCGGGCTCTTCTTGAGCCTCGTACTTTGTCTCATCCTTTGGAGATGGTGCTCGACTGCTGCCGTTACTAGCATCGAGAGCTTCTAGCGCTTCGCTCGCATGAAGATTTACAATTGGCTCGGCCTCGGGGTCATTATCTTGGTTCGTTAAATCGGCAAAAACATCGTCCATATTTTGACGGGGACTGCTGCTAGCAAACTGAGGTTCGGGCCCGAATCGAGGCGGGCTGAAGAGAGAAGACTCCATAGTTTGCTGAGGAGATGGGGATCGAGGGAGGAAGGAGGGTGATTGAGAAGCCGCTGAAGTATGGGGAAGGAATGCAGACGAGGTGGGTGCAAAAGCCGGAGTTGAGTCGCTACCAGGCAACGAGTAGTTCGCAGAAAATGGGTATGCCGCTGAAGTGGAGTCGGACATGGGAGTCAAAGTTGGCCCGGGAGCAGTGGAAGGGTTATTATTTGTTGTTGACGGCGCAGGTTGTAGAGAGGCAGGGCGAGTTGTTTGAACATCAACCGACTTGCGTTTACCCGCGGCCATGTGCTTCGCTCGAATGGGCTCGGGCAGATCTTCAGGACGGTCAACGCCAAATTGGGCCAAGATCTTCTGCTGTTTCGTCGGACGAGGTTTTCGAGTGGACAGTGATTGCTCAAGAATTGGTGGCGCCTCTGGAGCAACTGGAGCCCACTTGTGGATTTCCTGGCGGAAAAAATTCGTTTCGTAGGCCAACAGAACTTCCGCGCCTTCAATCTTTCGGAGATAGAAAATCAAAGTAGGAACTTCCTCGGTAGTCGTACATGCTGCATTTGTGAAGCCCTGAAGGAAATCCCGGAAGGAAGTCGCCTGGTTAAGGATTCGATCCAGGACATCTTCCTCGTCTGGCTGGAAAGGAAGCGTGGCGATCTCGGCTTGCCAGTCTTGCAGGTCCTCTAGTTTCGGACGCGCTGCATCGCGAGGGATCTTTTGTCGCCAATCACAGATGGGACAAGTGTACTTGTCGCATTCCTTTACCTTGCCCCTTGCAATCTTGAGACATTTACCATGATACCTAGGTCTCGTTAGTTCAATGCATCTTATCATTCAGGAGTGTGAAATCTTACCACTCGTGACAAACTTCACATTCAATCATCATCCCTGCTTCGGGATGACGGCAAATGCAGAAGAGATCACGTTTGCGTGACTTGGAGGCCCACGGTTGAGGGTTAGGGTTCTCGATTAAGCCATCGGGGGTATTGTCCCGCGAAGAGGGTTCGATCGGTGGCCGGTAACTGTCTTCCAGATCGAAACAAGAAGAATTGCGCTTCTCCACATACTCCATATGAGATTTCAAAATGTGTAGCGGAGCATTAGCTTTGCCGAATAACTTCTTGCCCTTTCGCATCCAGTCTTCATGGCGTTTCTGTTCACGTTCAAGATCGAGGGCACCAATCGGTCGACTGGTCAACTGTTCCAAGGATTCCGTGAGCTCACGGACATCTTTGTAGAAGGGACGGTTTCGCAGATCGGGGTCTTTGCTCTTTTCATACAACGATTGAATCCGCTTCTGGGCCTCTCGTTGCTTTGTCAAAATGGCATCAACGGCGTGCAAGGTTTGTGGGTCAACAGGGAAGCGAGATGCCTGGGTATACAGAGCTTCCAACTGCTGATAATGTACAGCCTCCACAGACATCAGCTCTTTAGCCTTTGTCTCCCAAGCTTCACCATGTCGAGTGAGTTCCTTGAAGTGGAGCAAGTGTTCATTAGCATCCGAGATTCCTAATTGTTCGCCGGCGGCGACAATTTCCTTGCAATCCATGAGGTTCAGGCGTTGGTCCCGTTTGCGAGATGACTCCTCGGTCCATTTAAGCTGACGGAGGTTTTTTTCCAGGTGCTCGACTTCCGGGATTTCCACGTTGAAATTTCGGCCAGCTTCAACAAGTTCCTCAATCTCCTGGGTCGATCGGGTATGCGGGTTCATCAAGGCAGCGTTAACGTCCTGGCGGAATCTCTCGATTTCTCGGGTCTTCTCTTCCAGGGCCGCCATCTGTGGACAGTCGAAGGAAAGTTTATCAGCCTCTGCCAGAAGGGCGTAGATATTCTCCACTCTGCGAACTTCAGGGGCGCGATCGTCCAGCTGCGCGGCCTTGGTACTGGCTCTGCGCCACGCCTTCTCGTTTTTTCTCCGGTTTTGCTGTTTCCGGGTAATGTAGTTGTTCGCTTCTTCAACCCATTTATCGCAACGCTGGACGAAGGCCGCAAGATCTTGGAGGCCAGGTAGGTGGTATGGGATTTTCTCACCTTCACTGAGCAAATTGTGGAGAGCTTTCAGCTGAGGCTTCGGCTCATCCTCCAAGGTCTTGTCGAGCTTCTCTCCCCAAGCCTTTGGGATGTTGGCCCTCTCCTGAACCTTTTGCACTGCTAATTTGAGGTCCTCATCCTTGATCCGGTAACGTAGGGAGTGATCCTGTCCAAAAAGTTTCTGGTGGTAAGGATCGCCGCAGCAGTCGAAATCAAAGATATGCTTGAGGCAAACGGTCTTGCCTGATTTGTGGCAACGGAACTGGGTGAGGTAAGTGTAGGCTTTGCAGTGCTGGCACTGGTAATCGTCTTCTGGGATATCTTCTTCCTCAACAGCGAGCTTGAGAGGGCATTGGCTAGTTGATGCATCAGCAGTTCCAACTGTACAATTGTGAGCTGTAGTGCTTCGGTGGCTAGCTAAGAAACTGGCTCTTTCGCTGAGTTCGCGGTTAACAGTTCTCTCCAATGCGGGGGCGAGCCATTTGGCAGTAGTAATGGATGTGTCTCGTGTAGCTGCGGTAAAGAGCAACTCATCATGCGAAAAGCATGGGTGTCTGCGGAAACTTTGAAGGCGGTCTACGCCAGCAGCGCCCCAGGGCTCCCAGTCAGCAGGCGCAAAGTTAACGGCTTCATTGAAATTGAAACCATGATTGAACCCGGCATGGTATGCCTGAGGGAAGGTGAGAACAAATTGTCCCGCACGCTGGTCCACCGCGTAAACCCTCACGCCAGCCTTGCGAAGCTTGTCAGGGGGCATTAGAGTAACAAGCTGGAACAAAAGGTCTGGCTGTCCTTCAAATAGTTCCGGAACTGCCGCCCGCATAGCGGTCTCAAAAGCATCAGCATCGGCGCCAGGGATACCGTACCATGTTTTGGTCGCACCGAAATGCTGATAGTTGGCTGAGTATGCGTAATGGTCTTCGTTATGCCAGCAGAAAGTGGAGAAGCACATGCCGACATAGACCCAAGGAACAGTCATTCCCGAGATATCAGACTTGATGTGACGGAAGAGAGAATCACCGTAGAAGGGGAGCACATTGAGATTCCAAGGATCAGACGAATACTGATCGAGAGGGTTACGCTCAATAGTCGGGAAACCACTACCATGAGTAGTTGAGTGAATATCAGCTCCATACTCGACTTCGACTGTTTCATGCAGGTCCACTACAAGTTTCCAGAACTCGGCTTCGACATCGTCTTCTGTCTCTCGGCGGTGGGTGTTCAACACCGGATCAAACGGCATCTTGCTTGCAAAGTAATGTTTCTTGAACTCGTTGGCCTTTTCTTGGAATTGCTTGAGGGAGTAAACGCCACCATCTTCGAATCCGAATTCGCCAGTGCCGACGAGACACTTAGGGCAGTGCCAGTCCTGATCTGAGGACGCTGTCGTTGTGGGGTCGAGGCAGCCTGTGTGATACCCCAGGTCGCAATTATCACAAACAAGAATCGTAGAGCGGTTATCCGATTTTCCGCAAGTCTCGCATTTCTAGTTTGAAAATAAAAATTTAGTACCCAGGGCCGAAATCTAGGACCTGGAGGGTAAAGCTGAAAGGCAAATGTTGACTTACATCGCCAGGTCGCTCGAGACCTTCTTTTCGAGCCTTTGGTGGCGCAGGACGCAAGAGAGACATGTGTGATCCGGCTATGGTAGGAACATCTGAGAAAGAAAATTAGAGTCGGAGGAGATCTGTGAATCAGTCGAAAACCATTACCTTTCTTCAAACGTTTGCTACGTCGTCCACTTCCTCCATCATCGCCATTTTCGGCTTGGGAACCACTGTCAGGGCTGATGGCACGTTTCATAGTTTGTTCAGTGTGACCATTTGGCACTGGGGTCGAGTGAGATGGATGTTCTGCAACACTCTTAGGGGTAGAAGTTCCATTCTCTCCCTCGTGCTTGATGACTGGGGTATTATTGACAGGAGTAAATGACTGAGCGTGGTTAACAGCAGTAAATCCACCAGCCGCTGAGTTGACTGGGGTGAATCCCGATGGTGCTGGACGAGGGGGAGGAGGTGTAGGCTCCACTGATGGGGCAGGTTGGTCGGCCGGTTTCTGCATCGGAGTATTCGAGCCTGACACCATACGCATGGTCGGAGTCGGTTCTCGGGTCCTAGATGGAGTTCCGTTCTCATCAATGAGAGGTTTCTTCGTCATTGGGGAATTGCGCGGGGAGGGAGTGAAAGGGCCGCCATGTTCCAGTTCAAGCTGTTGCTGTACACCAGGCTTTGCACGAGCGAGAAACTCCTCGTATGGTTGTAGGTAGCGCTGATATGAGTTTTTGAGCGAGGTGGAAAGCGAAGACATGATTTTGCCCCTGTAACCGAGATCACGACCGATCTCTGCCCATTTCTTGGTTTTACAAACGGATTCAAATCCACCTCGAATCTCGACGGCCTTTTTCAACTTGTACAAGTCCAACGGGCGTTTGTCGACACTGGGGAGACGACTGTAGTTTGTTCCGTGCTGCTTGTGAAACATGGCAAGCCCATCGACATAGTTCATGTTGGCGCGATTTCCTAATTGAAAGTCTTGATTAGAACCGCCCTAGCGAATGGCTCCACCATCTGCGACACCGACTGAAGACGGGGCCTTACCTCCTTCGACCGAGTTCAGTTCTTGACGTCGCGTCTTGAAATGAAATCGCTATAATGGGACAGTACAGTTAGCATGGATCGCGTTTCGTTATCCCAGAAAAGTGAGCATTGAACCGAGGAAATGCCAATCAGTAAAAAGAAGGGAGCGGTTACAAAATCGAACCAGCCATTGATGAGCAGGGCAATGAAACCGGCTCGAGGAAGCATGCGAATTGGACAAGGGGATAAAAAACACAATCAGGGTGGTATACCTCTGTATCGATCGCGAACGATGGCTGCCAATTATCAGGCGGAATAACCCTGCATATTCCATACTTCTTGCCTTCGGGCGCAATCTTCTGAATGTATGCCACGGGATCCTTGAACTCCTCCTCGGTTGGACGAAATGTCGGTGCTTCGGGGATACCATGGGGACGGACTCGCATCGAGGGTTCTCGGGGATTGTTGGGTTGTCCGCGGCGCTCGACAGTCGACAAATCGAGAGGCGCAGACCTCCGAGCGCTTAAAGGGACGTTATGCGAATGCGACGGGTGGGTGCTGGAAGACCGAGTAGGCAAGCGGGTCGTGGCAGTTTGGCCGGGCATCGCGTTTGCTCCCGTTGAGGCCGGAGCCACCATTTTCGTAGATATCGAATGTTATTGAAACAGAATATGGTGGGACATGCGGCCAGCGCGCGCGTTAAAAAAAAGAAACCAGAGCGAAGGTTAAATGTGCGCGACTAAGTGCATCGGAAAGTTGGGTGAGGTGGGAGAGCAAGGGCGTGGATAGAAGGTGAGTTGCGTGGATAGCGAGAATATGAGAGGGAGGGGGGAAAGGACAAGGACAGATCGGGGACGGAAATAGAAATGGTTTAAACCGCAATAGAAAGGGATAGATTTTCAAGAGATGAGATGCAAAAGCAATCACACCAAAAAAAAACCTTCCCGAGTAATAAGAGGAAGTATGGGGACGATAGAAAGAACAGAGTAAAGGGAAAAGAGGAAGAGAGAGAGAGAGAGTGGGTTGATAGTAAAAGGTTAGAAGGAATGAGAATGAGAATTGGAATTGGAATTGCAGGTACAGCCAAAGTCACTTTGAGCGGCGCAAGCAATACTGAAGTGACCTGCGGGTGACTCGGGCCAAGGCGCGGCTGTGTTCCACCTGAGTACTGCATCATACCATCGAATACATGATTGTATGGTAACTTTGCTCTTCCCGGCCCGGCAACCGCGGATTATGCGGTAATTATACCGTCACTGACCGCAAACGGGTGGAAATCATACGGTTTTCCGAGATATCGTAGTACCCACAGATTCAATATAGGGTAGTGGACATAGGATATGTGTACATCCCATAGATACTAGTTATAGTTAGATGTATTTATTTAATTTATTAATTCAATTTCTATATATCTATCGAGTCAATGTGAGTATTATGATCAAGACTTACATTATTTGCATAGCTGCAAGTGCAGGTTGACCAACATTTGTGAAACTATGGCCTCCTTTATTCAATGTAGTATGATATCAGAATCTACTGGAGAGTGAAAGTGAGCTTTGTGGGAGCCCTGAAGCTTACCTCAGAACAAAAAAAAATCTCAAAAGTTGGCTGAGAGGACACTGACCCCGAGTGGAGCAACCGACCAAGTTCAATTCATTTTTGATGTGTACGGAGTAGTCAATGTGTCGACGTCCCGACAAGGTAGATCGGCGAGATCTGCCGAATGCTGGGCCCCGTCAGCAACAGGGAGGGACTAGCTGGTCCACAAATGCATTCTCCTGCTAACCGATCATGATCTATCAGATGTTGATTAAGTTGTTCAAACTTCACTGTGGGTTTATCTGTAATCTTTCTTTCTTTTATTTTAAAAAACAATTTAATTTTTTTCTTTCTAACACTGATATACATAGATTCAGCGAACCACCTAGTTACTTACCCTAGTACATACTAACTAACTACTGTATGTCGCAACCCTTGAATACGTCATGTGATCCCGATGTTTACCGCGGTGTCCAGGTGGGCCCGCCGAACCCGAAATGCACTCACATTAGAACTTGATTGTGAATGGGAGGACATCATTCTTCTTTGGCCGAATATAAACTTTGAATATATTGAGATTTGCTGAACTAAAGTGACGATTTGTGTCCACTCACTCGTTGCCAGCATCTATGGATGCCCCAGAGGAACCTCGACCAGTTCCAGCCTACTATTGTTGTTATCTCCTCCGTTCGACCGTCCGGCACGCCTCTTTATATATCGGCTCAACGCCCAATCCGACCCGACGCTTGTCTCAACACAATGGCGACGCGAAAGGCGGCGCAAAGCGGACATCCCGTGACAAACTACGGCCCTGGGAAATGGTTCTTGTCGTGGAGGGATTTATGAGTCGCGTCGGTGCTCTCCAATTCGAGTAAGTCCAATACAACAATAACTACCCGTGACTACCTACTGCCAATGTTTGTCCCTCGCTTATACAGCCTAGATGGGCCTGGCAACACCCCGAAAGAACCCGCCATATCGAGTCTGACGATGAAACATCCCGCTCGAAAGTGATCATAAATTCCAGAACGGGAAAAGCAAAGCCGCGGAATTCGCGGTCGCGTACCTCCTTGACGGCTCATCTAGAAGATCTTCATACACTGCTCCGGTCTACCTACTTTTCTACATGGCCTCTGCGGGTTCGCTTTTTCTGCGCAGATGTACATCGCGTATGGCGGATATGGAACGATCGCGTCGATGTACCTCTATCCGACAAGAAATTAATTCTGGACGGAGATTGTTCTGGGAAAGGTACCGATAGTGATGCGGTTGGTGGTATCAATCAATTGACAGTGGACTACTCGAAATTGGAGAATTACTTGGAGAAATCTATGTTTCTTCTTGATGACCAAGAGGACTTGAAATGCCATGTTTGCAAGGTTGCTGCTCGTCCCGATGTTGAGCAGATTGTGGTTTGCCCGCAAGAGTCATGTCGTGGTACAAATCATCTATTATGCTTATCTTCATTGTTCCTCGAGGCAGAAGATGACCCAAACAGTCTCATACCGACGAAAGGCACCTGCCCGACATGCAAGGAAACAGTACCATGGCCATTGATGATGCAAGAATTGAGTGTTCGCAACCGGGCCGAAAAGGAAGCCCGAGCAATACTGCGCAAAAAGGACAAGCGGGAGCGCAAGAACAAATCCAAAGATTCCCGACAAGTCTCGGTTGAACCCTCTACTAGCAACCTCTCGCAGCAAGTAGGAAATGGGACCTACGAATCATCTCGAGACGACCCCGAATTGGCAGATGACTGGTTTGACGGGGATTTGGACTCAGACTCAGATTACGATAATCACCGACGGAAACCGACACCTCCTCCACCGTCCAAGCTGGAGATAGTCATCGAAGATAGCGAATGGGATGATGCCGAGATCGTGGAATGATGCGTGACGCGTTTATCATTTCTTGGTGTGATATTGAAATGTCATCCTTTGAACTAATTGGTCAGAGGTCCCAATGTCCTCAACGATCCAATAGCAGCCAGGCGCCCGACGCACTCTGAAACGGCAGCTTGGATATCCTTGGAAACGTCATCGAGGGACTTGCCCGCATCGATGATGGAAACATCTTCTTGCTGTTCAAATAGAGTACGGAAGAGTTCACGGACACGAGTCTGCATCGCCTCATTCTCATATCGCTCGGCGCCGAATCCTCCGCGTTTAGCAGCTTCCTCGGCGGAAATGCTCAGGAACAGACAGATATCTGGGCGAGGGAGACCGATCTCCGGCTGCCATGCCCAGTCAAGGGACAATGTGGGGTTGGCTTTGGCAGCAGAGTAAACTGCTCCAGAGTACGAATAACGGTCCACAATGATCGTGATTCCGTTGGCAATATCTTCTTGGATAGATTTGGCGATTTCCCAGCGATTGGCTGAGAACAGGAGATGGATTGAATGGTCTTCTTGGTTCGTTGAGCCGCGTAAATAGCCATCTATGAGCTTCCCGATCGGCGTAGTCCTATCTGTATACGATTAGTGTCTTCACATTGGAATTGGATAGGCTAATAGAAATGAAATACCTGGGAATCGAATATACTTCACAGTATGTCCTTGTTCACGGGATAAATAGTCTCGTAGTCTCTCGCATTGACTGGATTTTCCAGCGCGATCAAGTCCCTCCACGACGATCAGGGCTCCGCGACGCGTTGACTGGTGTTCGGATTGAGCTGTCATTGTGGATATGTCGACACGATCAGGGTAAAACAAAGAAGCTAAAAAGTATCAGTCTCAGAGAAAGCGCAAGAAAGGACCGTCGCAGATTGATCTCGACCAATGCAGTGCAATATAAGTGAAGATAGATGAGATGGAAGTGTTCCTGTTCCTGTTCCTGGGGGACGGGGAAGACACCCTCCGCCCCCGCGCCAGGGCAATCTTTTCTGCCGCTCGATAAGATCGACTCAGAGTGTCACTCATCCATAATGTCTCGTGCCTTGCAATGACCATAACCACCATGGAACCCCAACAGTTCCAGTCCGACACCGAAAGGATGAACTTCAGTATACTGAGCTCTCAAGCCCCAGTGCTAGCACCTCGAGTCGGCAAATTGGTGCTTCCTGGCCGCAAAGCCCTGTCCACGCCGCATTATGTCCCTCTCACGTCGCGGGGCACAGTGCCACACATTGCGCATGACATGCTACACAAAGAAACGGCCATCAACAGTCTTTATATCGGACTAGAAGATTGTATGTCCTCATAAAATCCGATAGATATATCATACCCCATACCAGCCCTTGCTCTCACCAGAATATCCGGCACGCGACTAATCTTCAGGAACCAGTCATTACCAAAAAGGCTCCTGCGCCAGTATACAACGTCCCTGTCACCGAAGGCGAATCACCTCTAAGGAATTTCATCTGCGCATCAAACGATATCCCCTTAATGCTGGGCCCGCGTCGGTTCCCCGCAATCCCCTGCCCACCCAATAATACCGATACCTCAATCGCAATCCTCACCTCTGTCGGATTCCGCCAACTACTAGCCCACCAATACCTGGACTCAATCCGTACACTCAAACCAGACATCGCAATTGGCTTTGCAGATCTTGTATACGGCCAGCCACCAGGCGTTAAAAGGCGAGGAAAGATGGTCGACCGTACACATGCATATACGCAAGACGCCCTGGAAAGATTATACGGGGACTCAATCCCAACAGAGCAAAAGCCCAAGACAGCATATTTCGCACCAGTGCTACCCCTCGATAATGCGCAACAGTCAATTTACCTCGATGACCTTCAACATGAATTCCACAGTCGGATTTCCGGGCTAGCGTTATACGAATCTGCTTCTTTATCGCATATTCCCGAAGCCATAGGTGATTTGCCCCGTCTATTGCTAAGCCAACCGGGTTCTCCTCACGACCTGTTGCGGGAAATTTCGCTCGGTGGAGATCTGCTCACTTTGCCATTTGTTGGTGAATGCTCGGATGCGGGGATTGCGTTAGATTTCACGTTCCCTGCTCCGTCGAATGTTAAGGGATCCGAGGCCAAGCCTCTTGGTCTGGACTTGTGGTCTTCGGATAATGCTAAGGATGTATCTGCTTTGAGTGAAGGCTGCGAATGCTACGCTTGTCGGAAACATCATCGGGCTTACTTCAATCATCTCCTTAATGCGAAGGAGATGGCTGCGTGGGCTCTTCTCCAGATGCATAATTATCATGTTATGGATCTATTCTTTGCGGGTGTACGGAATAGTATTCAGCGGGGTACGTTTGAGGAAGATGTGCAGTCTTTTAATCGTGCCTATGTCTCTGAACTACCAGAACGCACGGGTGAAGGCCCAAGGTATGTTATGTTGATCCATCTAGCTCCGATGAGAAGATCCAGTTGACTAATGTAAAATAGGCTACGCGGCTATCAACTTCAAGGCGGTCCCCATAAGCGTGGTCCACGTGTATATGGTCGTCTGGATGACGTTTCACAGAAATTCGCCGAGTCACAATCTTCCGTGGCGACGCCTGATACCGACGCTAGTGGACTCGAGCATCATGGATTCGCTAAGAAAGCGTGATTGCTATATCGAGGTTCAAGGATTGCAACATCGCTCCTTGCGAAGCTGGATACATGATTCTACTCTGCATTGTTGCCACGCTGCTTCAAGTTTTTGTTTGGAAAGCGTAGTACATATATTTGAAATGTTTTTTGAAATGCATTGCAAAAGGGTAACTAAATTTAAATTTCATCAAAATCATGCATCAGTTTCAAGCTTTAGTAGAGTACTGTACAGAGCCCGATAATTTCAGGCTCTTGATGCCATCTTCAAAAGTTTCCAACTTCATAGTATCACCATGAGATCAGATCCAAAACACTTAAGTAGGTATCCACTCCATAGCACGCTGTCATATCTCTAACGGGGGGTATCTCGAGCATATTAGAGCGTGTGAACCTTTCACTCCGAAGTTTCACCCGCCAGAACCCGCCACATCCATTTAACCTCATCCTCCTCTTCCTTCGACCCAGCCGGAACTCCAGCACCGAATTGCTGACCGACGACGCAGACGAGCCAAGCGTCGTTCTTGGTGGTGTCGAGGAAGCGCTCTGTGGGTGAACCACGGGGGTAAATGCGGCGCCATTCGTCCCAGATGCGGAAAGCCTCCTCGCCCCAGGCGCGGAAGCTGACTTCTTCGATGATGGTTGGTGTGACGATCTCCTTGCCTCGGAAGACACCCCACGTAACAGCGTTGACGCTCTCTGGGTTCGAGCCAAGGTCGTCAAGTTCGACATCGGCTGGTTGGCTGGGAAGCGAGGACTCGAAGGCTCCTGTGATGTTTGTAGCGAACCAGGTCAACTTATCATGGCCGTGCTTCTCGAAAAGTGGCTTCAGGATGTTGACGTAGTCCTTGTTAGGGCAGAAGAACTCGACGAAAGGCTTCTGGAAGACGAAGCCCTCACGTTGAGGACCCCAGCCGAAGATGTGATGATCGCTGCGAACGCCATTTACGGCGGGCTGCGAGGCCAAAGTCCACCAGCCACGACCATCGATGAGCTTAAGCAGCTCTGGCTTAATCAATTCAGTCTCGGCGTTCAAGCCACCGCCACCCTCTTCAGCACCACCCTCTGACCAGGGGACCATGTGAAGCTCCCCGGAGACATGTTGGCGGAAGAGGGTGTTGATATCCTTTTGGTCGACTGGGTGACCCCAAAGTCGGCGGGCAACTGCAGAAGTGACGTGCAAAGATGGACCGTAACCGTCGATCTCACCGAAAGCAGGAGAACGGGCATCACCCCATCGACCGTTAGGGAAATCATCCCAGGTTGCCTCTCTGCCAAGAGCTCCGAGACCCTCGGAGATCTGAAGGGTAGTTCCACGACCCGGAGGCATGGCTGGTAGACCGGCACTGTTGGCGAGAGCCTCGTGAACGGAGTCTTGGGAAGACTCATGTGCGGAGATCTTATCAACGATGACGCGGTTGTGGGGCTGAGAGTTGATAGATGAGGCTCGACGTCTTGCCAACGAACGAACCTGGGTGTCGAGAGGAAGAGGGCCGTCAATCTCTTCAATGGCTGTGTCATCCATAATGTTGGAGAACGGTGGGATCAAATCGCATCGCTCCAAGATGAAGGAAACTGTCTTCTCCAAGTTGAGAGTGTAGAAATGGAATCCCCGGGGACCGGGAGATGGAAGCTCTTGAATACCTCCGACGATATCGCCCACAATGTCAACACCGGCACGCTTGATGGCTCCATCGTCGTACTTGATTTCCTCAATACGCTTGGCAATCGGATCAGGAATCTTGACGTGGCTGAGTTTCGTTACTCGAGTGAGAATCTTGTAACTGTGGATAGGCATCAAGCCAGGAATAATAGGGATGGTCTTGAAAACGCCAGACTCATGGTTACGAAGCATGGACTCATACTTCTGGTAGGCTTCCAAATCGTATGTAAGTTGGGTCATGATAAAGTCGGCGCCGGCCTTGGTCTTCTCAACCAGGTAGGGCAAATCGCGAGCTGGATCCTGAGCATCCTGGAACGAGTCCGCAGGGTGACCCTCAGGGTATCCAGCAACACCAACACAGAAATAATCTCCATGCTGCTTGCGAATGTATTTAACAAGATCAACCGCAAAGGTGAAATCCTTGTTGCTGTCGTCCTCTCCATGCATATTGTATTCCTCGCTGCGAGGCGGGTCTCCACGCAGAGCGAGGATATTGCGAATACCAAGCACCTTGGCCTCCTCCAATGCCATGTCGACCAAGGCACGACTCATATTGGTGCATGTCAAATGCAGCACTGTCGTCAACTGCAACTGGCGCTGGCAGACCTCGGCCAGTTCAAGGGAACGGGCCGCTGTGCTTCCGCCTGCACCCCAAGTGACTGTAACAAATAACGGACGCAAGGCTTGGGCCATCCGCTCCAGACGTGCAGACAGGTTCGCAAAACCCTACAGCAAAGTGTACATCATTAGCTATTCGTTTCTTTTTGTATCTGGACTTGGACGAGAGCGCCGCGGGGTTACCCCACCATCCGGGTCTTAGGAGGGAAGAACTCCAGCGAGAAGTAATTTGCGTCTGGCGGCAACGCCGCGATCTTCTCTGTGATTTTCTTCTCCATTGCGACGAATGTTGGAGGGGCAATGGGAGGGGTGGAAAATGGAGAAGAAGACGAAGAGAGAAGAAGTGGGTTGAAGTGGACCGTCATGGACTTTCTAAAAGGTCACGCCCAAACGCATCGGGAAAGATGATGTAGACGTCTGCCGGTTGACTGCCATCCCGCATACAGGTTTTTTTACTTGCAATTGATGGAGTTTTCCGGGGAGAATCTTAATTCTAATTCTTTTTTTATATAGTTAATTTATAATATGTGAGTCTAGCTCCGCGGGAAATTAAAGAGACAAAAATGAAGTGAATTAAAGTAAAGAAAAGAAAAAAAAAAATAAGATTGACCGGGAAAGGATTACCTCAGCGCGATACAAGACGCGGTCGACGGAGTCTTAAGGGTTAAAGGACGAAGAGAACTCGAGGAGCACGACATTCCCTCTCTCTCTCTCTCTCTCTCTCTCTCTCTCTCTCTCTCTGCACTCCCCCCGCCGGGTTTCGTGCGGGTTTCTTTTTCCAAAGCGAGTCATATTATCCACTTTTACATCTCAGTCTAGCCCGTTCCTATTTTGACCTCCCGATATTTCCCATTGTGAGACTTGCGTCAGTTATGAAGAGCCAGGGCCCGGCAAGCTTCCTCCGTTGGATGCGCCTTCGGGCCGTGCAATGGCCTCGACCACAATCTAGACGATGCCTTTCTACACCTCCGCCTCAACAACCCGGTCGATCACCTGCCTCCCCTCCGAAAGACGCTCGATCTCGATTGCGCCAGTTCAATGATCGTCTCCCGCGCTTCCTTCGAACCATTACAACACCGTTACTAGGAGCTCCAATCACTCATGTCACTTCCTTCTTCATCCTGCACGAAATCACTGCAGTGTTACCGCTGTTCGGCTTGGTTGGTGCATTTCACTACGGAAATTGGATGCCAGACCTCGGCTCTAGTTCTGGCGAGCAGAATGCGTTCGATGAGGGTGCTGCCCGATTCGGACGATGGCTAAGGAAGAAAGGATGGGTAGAGGAATCAGACGTGAGCGCTGTGAAGGAACATGAAACTACTGTAGCAGAAACTCGTAATGGAAAAGAGCAAGCTGGCGTACGTCTAGTGTTGGAGTTTGCAACAGCATATGCGATCACCAAGGCACTATTTCCCGTCAGGTTGGCTGTGAGTGTCTGGGCTACGCCGTGGTTCGCAAGGTCGATCATCAGTCCAACAACTCGTATGGTTCGACGGCTGTTCGGCAAGAGCTGAAGTTGGTTTTTTTTTGCGACTACCACTTGTTTTATAGATCAAGAAATATAGTATTGTTCATAAATCATATGAATGTTGTAGGTTTGAATTTTCGTAAGCCGTTCAGGCGTTTTATCTTCAGCTATCGCAACTTTACACTGCAAGTAGCCGAGGGCAGACGCCCGTTAGGCTAAGGCTCCGTGGGTCGAGGAATTTACTCGAAGACCCAGTTGGCCTGGGAGTGCTTCCACTTGATGAGCTCGGAGGGAGAGAACCAGAGGGCAATCTCCTTCTTGGCGTTCTCGACGGAGTCGGAACCGTGGCAGACGTTGCGGCCGACGTCCAGGGCGTAGTCGCCACGGATGGTGCCGGGAGCGGAGGCCAGGGGGTTGGTGGCGCCCAGGATGGTACGGCCGGTCTTGACGGCGTCCTTGCCCTCCCAGACCATGGCGCAGATGGGGCCGCTCAGCATGTCTGAAAGATGAGGTTAGCAAGGGAAGCTGGCTTCAAGCTAGCGGAAGCTTCGGAGGGGCGGTAACTCACAAGCGACGAGACCCTTGAAGAAGGGCTTGCCAGCGAGGTCAGCGTAGTGCTTCTCGAGGTGCTCCTGGGTGGGGGAGGCCAGCTTCATGGCAACGAGCTTGAAGCCACGGTTCTCGAAGCGAGAGATGATGGGGCCAATGAGTCCACGCTGTAGTTCCGCATTAGAATTGAACATGATCAATTGATGATTGGGTCGTCAATCTGGCATTGCATCCACCTGCAGGATACGGTGGTCATACCTGGACACCATCGGGCTTGATGGCAATGAAGCTAGAAGAGATTGATTAGCTTGACCGCCAGACAAGGAGGGGTAGCAAAGATCGCAAGGTAGGAGAAAGTGGGGGGAGGGGAAGAGAACGAGGATAAGGAGGAAAAGAGGATAGCATTGAAAGGAAAGGATGATGGCTTACGTCTGCTCGTCGGACATGGTGAAGGATTGATAATTGAAGATCTGGAGATCAGCAAGGGATGGGAAGTAGAAGAAGAGGGGAGGGAGGAAGGAGATTTATTAATAAATAGCTGAGTCTTTTTTTGCCCGCTGCTGCTCCGTTGGTGGGGCTTGATTGGTGGCCTCAGGATAGGAATGATAGCCTTGTAGCCTTGTAGCCTTACTGCCTGAACACCTGACCAGTCAGGGATTAGTGCCTCAGGTGTCTTACCCCAGCTCCAATCTCCACCGTCAGGCCAGCCTGGAGCTTCCCTGTTGACAGGTTACCCGCCCTCAGTTGCAGGCCAACACCTTTCTCACTCCGACTTGAGCTTGCACACATCTTCAGTCAGAGAACGAGGGTCTCTGATTGTTTTTAACATTCTTCATCATGGCCCGGAGCCGGCCGACGTCCCGTTGGACGATCTTTCTTTCTTTCGTGGTTCTTATCGCCTGCCTTGTGGTACCCGGATGTGAGATCCCTACTCCACCTCGAAATGTCCCCGAGGGTCGCTTCAATCGCTAATCACGTTGGTTCTTGTAGTAACGGTGAAGCACGAGAACTTCAAGACATGCCAACAGTCCGGATTCTGCAAGCGTAACCGAGCTCTCGCCGATGATGCCTCCGCCAAAGGTGCCTCGTGGAACTCTCCGTACGAGCTGGACCCTGCGACGATTCACTTCAAGGATAGCCAATTGACCGGTGTCTTGATCAAAACAACTTCTACCAATGAAAAACTCCGGCTACCCATCATAGTCTCCTTCCTGGAATCTGGCGCCGCGCGCATCATCGTCGATGAGGAGAAACGCCTCAAAGGTGATATCGAGGTGCGACACGACAGCAAGGCAAACAAGAAGAGATACGATGAGGCGGAACAATGGGTACTTGTGGGTGGCTTGGACAAGAGCAAGTCTGCTACATTGAATGCCCAGACCGAAACCGGCTTCACCAAGATCTTGTATGGGCCGGAGGACAAGTTCCAGGCGATCATCCGCCATGCACCATTCGAGGTTGAATTCCAGAGAGATGGGGAGACTCATGTCCAGATCAACCACCAAGGCTTGTTGAACCTGGAACATTGGCGACCTAAGGTCGAGCACCAGGAAGGAGAGGCGCCAGAGGAAGAGAGCACTTGGTGGGAGGAATCCTTTGGTGGCAACACCGACTCAAAGCCTCGCGGCCCTGAGAGTGTGGGTCTTGATATCACTTTCCCTGGATATAAGCATGTGTTTGGTATCCCAGAACATGCCGACTCGTTGTCTCTGCGCGAAACAAGGTACTGATTGATTGACTATCGAGCTCAATGTTCAATGTTGCTAACCAAAATGACAGAGGTGGACCGGGCAACCATGAGCAGCCATACCGCTTGTACAACTCCGATGTTTTTGAGTATGAACTCAATAGTCCCATGACACTGTATGGAGCTATTCCACTCATGCAGGCTCACCGTAAGGACTCTACTGTCGGTGTATTCTGGCTTAACGCTGCCGAGACCTGGATCGACATTGTCAAAGAGGCTGCAAACTCGAATCCTCTTTCGATGAGTGCTAATTCTAAGACCAACACCAAGACTCATTGGTTCTCCGAGGCTGGCAGAATTGATCTCTTTGTTTTCCTGGGACCTTCACCACAGGAGATCAGTAAGACATACGGTGAACTGACCGGTTATACTCAGCTTCCCCAGCACTTTGCCATTGCTTACCACCAGTGCCGATGGAACTATGTCACTGACGAGGATGTCAAAGAGGTTGATGCGAAGTTTGACAAGTACCAGATCCCTTACGATGTCATTTGGCTGGATCTGGAGTACACTGATGACCGCAAATACTTCACCTGGGAGCCTCTCATGTTCCCTAACCCCAAGGGCATGCAAGAAAAGCTAGACGAGTCTGAGCGTAAGCTCGTGGTTCTCATTGATCCCCATATCAAGAACAAAGATGATTATTTCGTCTCGCAGGAACTGAAGAGCAAGGATTTGGCTGTCCGCAACAAGGATGGTGAAATCTACGATGGATGGTGCTGGCCTGGTTCATCTAACTGGGTTGATTGCTTTAACCCCGCTGCCTTCCCATGGTGGAAGAGCCTACACAAGTTTGATCGATTCAAGGGATCGCTTTCCAACTTGTTCATTTGGAATGACATGAATGAACCTTCGGTTTTCAACGGCCCGGAGACTACCATGCCTAAGGATAACTTGCACTTTGGCGAGTGGGAGCACCGTGATATTCACAACGTCAACGGTATCACCCTTGTCAATGCTACCTATCAGGCCATGCTGGAGCGCAAGAAGGGCGAAGTCCGCCGACCTTTCATCTTGACGCGTTCTTACTATGCCGGAGCTCAGCGTATGTCGGCCATGTGGACTGGTGACAACCAGGCTACCTGGGAACATCTTGGAATTTCTCTACCAATGGTCCTCACCAACGGTATTGCTGGTTTCCCCTTTGCTGGTGCTGATGTCGGTGGTTTCTTCCACAACCCCGACAAAGATCTTCTCACTCGATGGTATCAGGCCGGTATCTGGTATCCATTCTTCCGTGCTCATGCCCACATTGATACTCGTCGCCGTGAGCCTTATCTGATCAGTGAGCCCCACCGTACCATCATCTCGCAGGCAATCCGCTTGAGATACCAGCTCTTGCCAGCTTGGTATACTGCTTTCCACGAGGCATCTGTCAACGGTACCCCCATTGTCCGTCCCCAGTACTATGTTTTCCCCGACGATGAGGCAGGATTCGCCATCGATGACCAGTTGTATCTGGGAGACACCGGTCTTCTTGCCAAGCCCGTCGTGACAGAGAACACCTTCACTGCCGACATTTACATCGCCGACGACGAGAAGTACTACGACTACTTTGACTTCACAGTTTACCAGGGTGCCGGCAAGCGACACACCGTCCCGGCTCCCGAGGACAAGATCCCCCTTCTGATTCAAGGTGGTCACATTGTACCTCGCCGAGACCGTCCTCGTCGTAGCAGTGCTCTCATGCGCTGGGATCCCTACACTCTCATCCTGACGCTGGACAAGACGGGCGAAGCCGAGGGTACTCTATACGTGGATGACGGAGAGACCTTTGACTATGAACGTGGAGCATACATCCATCGCCACTTCCAGTACCGTGATGCAGTTCTGTCATCCAGTGATCTTGGTACTAAGGGTGCTAAGACTGCTGAGTACCTCAAGACCATGGCCGGTGTTACTGTTGAGCGTGTTATTATCATTGACCCACCAAAGGAGTGGAAGGGTAAGGACACCGTTACCATTATCGAAGATGGAGCGAAGGCAGGCTCGACAGCTGCTTTTGAATACTACGAGCAGCAAGGTGGCAAGGCTTCCTATGCCGTGGTGAAGAGCCCGAACGTTGGCATTGGAAAGACGTGGCGGATAGAGTTCTAAGTGATGTGTTTACTTCCTAGAACATGGCATATACTTGAGAGCTTAGAAACAACATAAGGATATCTTAAAGTATCCAATGCAATTGAGTCATTTTGTATCATCTCATTACCTCCCAGACTTTAGTCCCCTACCATACTAGTATAACTTGGTAGTCCCTATAGTCTCAGCTTAAGCCAAGGAAGTAAACAAGCTTCCAGGTTGGGGTGGGGCCGTCTTATGTCAGCCGAGAAAAAAGCCGGGAGCGGCGAGTTGCGCGTTTCGTTTCTTCTTCCCCTGGTTCAAGCTGCTTTACACTCTCGATTCTTGGTTCCTGGTCTTGTTGTGCGAAGACAAAAGGGCCTTTTTCTCTCCGAGTTTCCTTGTCGATCATTTCAACCCGTTCAACCCCGTCTACAAAAAATATAAGAAAAGAGACAGATACTTGACTCCCATCGCACTTCCGGATCTCGCGGAACTATCTTCCCCCATCACCATGAATATTATCCAGCTGGCCATTGAATATGGCGCGCCTATCTTGTACGCCGAGGACCTTCTACTCCCGATTAAATCGCTTGCTGGACTTCGGTGCTAATTGAAATCCTTCCGAACAGTCTTATCACGTCGCCCCTCACCTCCTACCTCGACCAGATTCTCAGCATTCATCGGAATAGGAGTTCGGCCGGTTTCTCGCTCGACATTCCTCTGATCATGCTGGTCGCGTCGATCCTGAAGTAAGACACCTCGGATACCACGCGAGATGCCATGAGGTACTCGTTTTACTGGGTTCTGGACCAAATACTAATGGCGAATGATTGTTAGGGTCTTCTATTGGTTTGGAGAATACTACTCCGCCGCCCTGCTGGCGCAGGCGGTCGTGATGATCTTCACTCAGGCTGCTCTCCTGAAGGTTGCTTTGGATAACCGCCCCAAGGACAACGTCGAACATACCCCTTTCAGCAATTCCAAGTCCGGTTTCCAGCGCCCGTATAACTTCTGGCAGTGGCGGAGCACCAAGCCGTAAGTACAGCGCGCGACACACTGCCCACCTGGAGTTTGTGCCGGATATATCGACCCTATGCTAACCACGCTTCCCCGGCAGTTATTGGGTCTTCTTGGGTTACTTCATCGCCGCTCTCTTCGTCGTTCACCTCACCCCCATCTCCGACTTTAGCACCTACATCAGCCTGCTCGGCGCTGTTGGTCTCGCCGTCGAGGCTACTCTGCCCGTCCCCCAGATTGTGGCCAACCACCGATCGGGCTCGTGCAAGGGTTTCCGTCTGTCTGTGCTGGCTGCTTGGATTATTGGTGACAGCTGCAAGATGGCATACTTCTTCATGAGCCAGGAGCCCATTCCCTGGGCGTTCAAGCTGTGTGGTATCTTCCAGTGCATCTGCGATGGATACCTCGGTGTTCAGTACTGGATGTTCACCCGTGGTCCCTACAAGGCTGCAAGCACCCAAGAGGACGAGGAGGAGAAGGAGATCCGACTGAACCGCATCGGTTAATTTTTTTTAAAGCTCATCGTTGTGAGCACGTTCTGCATGACTTTGTAGATAGACGGGAATCATGGCACCATAGCGACTTATAGACCTGTAATACTGAATGAAACGACTTTAATATTCTACTCAAGCTTCAGATGAACTTTATGAATCAATTATCAGCTTGTTTATTGAAGAATCCCTTAAGTGTCGGGGTATACTCTCCCCGGAAGTAGAAGTAGAAGAGAGTTCACTCCGTTTCGGGAAGCTCTGGAAATGCCCCGCGCGATGCCCTTCGATTGTTGGGCTTATCGTCTTCTTCCCCACGTCTTCCCCCTCTATTCCGCCATCTTCAGCTTCACTTTGCTTCTGCAATTTCCATCCCGCGAGACATTCCTCGGTCTGGTTATTCACAATGGCTAGTGTACCTACCATTCGTATCGGCTACGTGCCTGGTAAGTAGTTCCCCGCAACAAACGAAATGTGCATCCTCGTCCGCAAGATTGCGACATCATAGTTTGGAAGATAGCTTGAGACCGATTGAAGCCATCAAGACTAACAATGGAATTGTATCACAGAGCACTACCTTACGCCACTTCACCTGGCTCTCCGCTCACCAGCTGTCGCTTCGCTCCCATTCAAGATCGCCCTGACCCCGTTCCCAGCCGGTACTGGCCATATGATCACATCCCTGCGCAGCAATGAGATTGATATCTGCATCGGTCTAACCGAGGGCTGGGTCGCCGGCCTGACTGGAAAGACTCAGCCCCAAAACCCAGCAGAGGGCGGATACAAGGTTGTCGGTCACTGGGTCGATAACCCTCTGCGCTGGGCAATTGTCACAGGTCGCAACCGCGATGATATCAATGGGGTAGCAGACCTGCAGGACAAGAGAGTCGGCGTTAGCCGACTAGGAAGGTAAAAAATACTTCCCTTCACCTTCAACCCACCCATACTTCAACTTCAAGTTGAATGATGAGAATGATCATCATGGAAGCTACGTTCCACAACATCTGCACCAAATGACGATAGCTAACCTTGTATAACTACTGTACCCTATGCAGTGGCTCCCACATCATGTCCTTCGTCCTTGCACAGCAGCAAAACTGGAAATCCGACTCGCTAACAACCGTTCCCCTGGGCCCATTCGGTCCCCTGCGCGCCGGGGTAACCGGGATCAACCCAGACGCATTGAAAGCTGACCAGGCACTCCCACCTAACCCCTCAGCCGAGTTCTTCATGTGGGAGCATTTCACCACAAAGCCCTACTTCCACCCAACGATCGAAACGCCGAACCCGCCCTTGAAGAATATCGGCGAGATCTTCACGCCGTGGCCATCATGGATGATTGTTGCTTCTACAGCGCTATTCCCGAACCCGGAGCAGGATGAGCGTCTTGCGGCGCTCTTCCAGGCTTGGGATCAGGGCATTAAGGACTTTGAGGCGGATACGGCTAAGGTTGTTAGACTTTTGGGGACTGGAGAGTTGGGCTGTAATTATATTGAGGAGGATGCTACTGAGTGGCTTAAGGATGTTAAGTTTACGGATGCGACTCGGGGTGTGGATCGTGGGGTTATTGAGAATGTTGTTGATATTTTGAAGGTTGCTGGTGTTATTGATACTGCTATGGCTAATGAGGAGGCTATTCAGCGGGTTATTGGTATTCCCCGATAGATTATTCAATAGATAGGATATCCATGATCAAAATGATCAAAGGGGGTTAAATAAATGTATTGAATAGAACTAGGAAGTCTTTTATAAGACATTCATCTCAATTTAGATGGATATTAACAGCCTGATAAACTTTTACTGCACATCTGGTGGCGTTTCTGCACTTCTGATGCCCCCGTCATAACCCCACTTGATGAACTGGATCGGCGTGGCTGTGATGTACCAACGTCAGTGTTTACAACAGCCGTGTCCTCGTCATAAATTCCACGCTCTGGCAGCTGATACGTATCTTTTTCCAATTTCCAATTTCCATATCACACACAACAAGACCGTGGCCAAAAATGGAGACAATCGAAGGATCATTCATCATCGAAGTCAACAACCAACCCATCAACGTAGCTGAGAAAAGCGGCGAACCTCAGATCCATGCATCGCTAGGTCCAAACCCTGCAATCTTCACCCTAGTCGACGGCCGCTTGGAATCTGAGGGCTGGATTCTAGGAAGATACCTAGTCGAGGATCGAAGTCTGCTTCCTAAAAGGGTGTTTTGGTTTGATATGCAACATGCCAAGCAAGACTTGATTCAGAAGACTTTGGCTGTTCCAGATGGGGATTCGTATGTGCTGGAATTTGCTGGTAAGTGGAAGTGGTGATTACTAGGTGCTCCTAGATAGTATTTGATGCTAAACAAGTATATTTGCAGGAGCACCGTTGATCGCTCATGAAGGCTTGCTTTTTGCGGATTTGATGAAAAGTATGGTTATCCCTGAACACGTTTGGTTATTGTTACCCGAAATATTGACGATTTGTTTCCAGGTGAATCGCAGCAAGTGAAATTGGTTCTGCAATAAGTGTTGTACCCGAACCAGGGCAGCTTAATGCAAGGTAGAGAAGAGTAGAGCCGGGTACAAAATCTTGCAGTTGAATAGTATAAAACATGAAAAACTCCTGGATATTAAAAGAAATACACCTGATTCAACAGGCCCTTCCTGTTGCTATTCATCCACTTTCCTGGTTTCGATGGGTGAAAGATGCACAAGGAGGTAATTGAACCACACTTTCCACAGTTCTTTCCACGGGTCTTTCCGGAGGTCTTTCCATCCCAATCCTTGCTCAACGAGATACCATTCGCTCAATTGGAAGTTTGAGTATAGCATGGCTCCCTGCCTTTCTGTCGGAATTTCAAAACACTGGAACATTGCTGGTGATAATTGAGGACCCAGAAAACGAGGCATAGAGGTTGTTATGCCAGTCACCAGCGGCTGAAACCTGGCCGGTCCACGCAATAGCTACAAAATTGAGGTAATACCATTTGATTTGTGTGAACGAACATATCAGGATTTAGAGCTGCCATTTGTTCAAAAAAAATTAGACTCAGACGCTCTGCGAAAAGAACCGAGTTCTCTTCAAGATCGGCGTCCTCATCTTCTGGGTCAACGTCTGCATTGAAGATGGCGCATACATCCGAGACATTAACGTCGATAGTCATGTTTGAGCATCGCCTGAAAATGGTTCGCAAGCTTCCTTTGTTGCTGGTGATTCCATCCCAGCCATTTATGACAAGCACGATGTCAACCTGTTGTCTTTCGCCCTCCTCCAGAAAATCCACGAAGAACGCCATAACGTCGCCGTCAGGAGCAATTATCTTCGAAGGACGGTTGTAAAAGGTGTAATATTGAGGCGGTCGATTTCCGAGACTCCTAACCTGGGCTTCATATTCAGAAGCAAGTGACCTCAAGCTCTCATTGAGACGAGACTGGGTGGCAGCATCATTTGCATCTTCAGGATCACCCCGAGGAACGAAGAGAACGATAGGATCTGCCATTTGAAGGGAAGCAACTTGGAAATGATTGTTTAGAGGAACAAATAAGCGACGGTGTCAGGGCGGAGAAAACGATGGGGTTTTCCATTTGAGGGGAGGAGATAATTGTGAGTGTTGAAAGTGTGAAAGAGAAAGAGACAAGAAAGGAGGTGGTGGGAGGTGATGGGTGAATGGGCGAGGAGTAGTACAGTGAGGGAAGGTGCCTGGGGAAGTTGGAAGGAGGCAGGTGCAACCCTGTAAAGTGCCTGAGGATTCAGGCTGTCAGTTGATATCAAGTTGATATTACAGTTTGACACAGTAGTGTAGAATAGTATAGTCAAGAAAGTGAGATCAAGCTTGAAATGGCAGTATGTACTGGTGCTAGTTGGATGATTTTGTATGTGTGAAGAATGGAAGATGATTTGAACTGCTGTATAGCCTCAGCGGCGTCATATGTACCCAAAATCTCTGGATCCTTACAACTCATATTTCGCTTCTAGACGTGCTTTGAATACATCCACAGCCAGCCACTCTCCTCCAACATACAGCATGTTTTGATGTTCAGGACTGCGAGACTTGACGTGTGGCGGTCGCGGGGGTATCAACGAAAGATGGTGTTCTTGATGGCAGACATTGATGGGAAGAGTTCCCGATTTCAATTGAAGAAGACAATCCTCACAAACCCCCGTATCGTCACAGTAGGAGCAAATTGAAAACCCATCGATATCACAGGATGAACCACACCCATCGCAAATTTGAGGTGATAGATAAGAGTCTCTCTCGAGGCTGGCAAAAGTCTCGCATTGATACATCGCCGCCGCATAATATTCGCCGTCTCCTATGGCGGATAGGATCTTGGCTAGAGAGCTAAATTCGTACCAATCCATTTCTGGAAATCGATTTTCCATGGCTGTCAGGCAAGTCTTCAGGTTGGTTTTCAGAATTTCTGATGATTTGGCCTTCTGGCCGCATATTTCGTAGAACTGGCCCAGAATAAGATCTATCTCCAATTTCAATGATTTGGATGGGGGCCCTATCCTGCTGGTATTGTCCAGTCCATCATCAGGTAGCCTTCCCCGCGAAAGATCTTCCAAAATCTTCGAATAATGTTGCGTGTCTGACTCGGTTCTATCAGAGCAAAGATACTTGGAAAAATAATGCGAGTTCAAGTGGTGGAATGCTTTATCCACAAGACATGATGTCGGACCTTCTGCTGGGCTGTTTCTGTAATCTCGAACCACCTGCAAGCAAATCTCCTCTGCGCGGTCTGTTTCGTATGCATAAACTCTGTAAATATAAGCCAGACAGAGCTGCAATGATACAGTGACTTGTGATGATTTGTATGACCGCGACATAGTAAGCGCTTGCGAGTAAGCGCGGATGAAAAATGAAGTGGGATATTTGTTAGCCATCATGGTTCCGATACCAAACTTGAGCATGTTGTATATAGAAGGCCTTCTAATCAACAGTTCAACGAGACTAGTCTCATTACTATCACGAGGAATTTCGTTGAGGTGCTGGAGAAACTTGAAGCCCTCATCTCGCTGTTTTGATTCACTGTACGCACACAGTAGAAGGTTGGCGCATCGAGTACATTTAGTGGCAGTCTCATGGCCTTTCTTGGCCACCATTATGCAATTGGGCCAGTTCTGAAGCCTCTGGTAGTGACTAGCGAGACGTTCATAGGCACCGTGTAGATGACGTAAGTTTTCAGATGATAGACCTTGAGTTTGGTAATAGTTCGCAGACGCAATCTCTAGGTCAATCGCCCCCTGAAAATCACCTGTCAATCCATATGTTAAAGCCAGATGACTGCGCGCTCGATTCGAAGAGGGATCAAGCTCTAGCGTCCTTTGAAAGTTCTCAATAGCAGCGCTGTAAAAAGACAGTTCTTGCAGTGTTATCCCGACATTCTCGTACCACAAAGCATCCTTGTGACAATTAGCCCACTCTGCAGCCTCCATAATCTGCTCTAGGGATATTGTCCGGGACGGGCTGTGTAGGTTTTGCAAGGCAATGAAGTTGCACAGGCATGTGCAAATGCTTCCCCCAAACCATATGTTTTTATTTGATAGCCAGACCGTAGCCAGATGCTGGGCAACAGGAAACAGAATATTCGCCCGGCTGTGAGACAGGAACCCATTCAATTTAGTCCTGAGGCTTTCGGGGATATTTTCAAGATCACCGGGGTCTCCAAGCCATTTGATGAGCAAATCCACGGTCTCCTCCGAGAAAAATTGAGGTTGAAGCAATGGAAGAAACTTTTTGATGGGCTTTTCATCCATGAGTAGTCGAGCCAATTGACTCGTAATATCCTTCTTGTCTTTGATTGTAATCTTGTTTATATCCAACGCTTCGAGGTGGAAAGTCAGCGACTCGCGAGCGTATCTTTGAAGAAGTGCAATATCAATGGGTTGTTCAAGGGGAAAACTATCATCGCAGAAGAACTCCAAGCAACGTTTCAATAGAAGAATATGAGCGTCCTGGTGAACGACGCCAATTGAAGGTGCTTCATCACTGGCTGAAATCCTGCTATCTTCTCCTCTAAAGAAATCTCCCCAATAAGCATGATTAAAGGTCACGATGGTGCTTCGTGGGTGAGAATCGTATTCCGTGGACAACTGTGATGACTCCTCGAGTGGAACAGTCGTGGAAAGATCCATATTTGCAGAAGTCGACTCCCCTCTCGTTGATTTTGACAGATCTGCTGTGGTCATTCCATCCTCACGATTCACAGAGAAAATGGAAGCAAATTGAATACGCAGGGATCCTTCTAGCCATATCCAGCCTTCTCCATCCGGGCTTTTCCACTTGAGAATGTTTGCAATCTCCCCCAGAGACAGGGGTCTTTTGGCACAAAGAACCCAAGCTAAAAGCTCGTTTAGCTCATCCGCATATTGAGGATCTTCCCTCAAGCTTTCTGAAATTCCACGCAAAACGTGTTGAATCATACTAGAGAGACCTTTCGGGGCCGTGCTCAGAGCCTTTTGTACACCTGAGACACTCCTCTGGCGTAGCAGCTCCTGAAACATCAAAGCAGCCCACAGAAACTGCAACAGTGTGTTATACTCATTAGCTTCAAACGTAGCGAGCGATTTCAAGGTTCGGATTTGAAATGGTCATTGATTGCAAGGTTTGACATACCATTCCCTGAGCGTCAGAAGAAAGTCTATTAATGATCTCATTTCGAACATCAACAGGCAGCTTCTTCAGATACATGGATCGTGAAAGACGTGTGGTGGTGTATTGCACGATATCTTGCAAATTGTTTGCCTCGGAGATATGAATAGTTGGAGCATCAAGAATTTCAACCAGCTCACTCATTTCCTCTGCAATTTGCGGCCGGCCAAGAAGGATCAGCTGAATATGAGCAGTGTTGACATCTTTTGCTAGCTCGAAAAGCTCCTGTCTATCATCCACAGCAGCCTCGTCAAGCGCATCGAACAAAATGTAAAACCTCTCGTTCTTATGCGTTGGATCGCTAAGAAAACTAATGAAAAGTCTTTCCCACAGACTGGAGATTGAAAGTGTTGATATGTCAACAGATGGTCCTATGCAATGCTCGAGGTACTCCGCATATGCTGAGTTGTTTCGTGCGATCTGAGATGCGATGTCGCGCAGGGATTGATGTATGGACCGTGTTTCTGGATTGTCATCTTTGAAGAAAAAGTATCCTGTAGAAAAAATGTATGAAGCATCGTTTGTCATCATCACATTAATGGATTCTTGCAGATAGTTTACTATACTGCAAGCGATGTATGATTTTCCTGCCCCAGGGTTTCCGGAAACCCACAAAAAAGGGATTTTCCGCTCAATCCAAGACGTGAATTCCTTGTTCTGTCGGATCCAGTTTCCGGTATCTGGGATGCGACTTCTATTCATCACACTGAATTGGTCTTCCGCGCTGGTGCCGGATTGTAAGCGGCGCTTGAGCTCATTTGCTGTACTGGTTGCAGTTGTGTTCTTCCTTGGTTTCCCCATGTCTTCGAGCTGCTGACTTAATTTGATCACATTTTGATCCATTCGAGAAATAGCAAAGCTTGTTTCTCTTGTCTGTATCAGTGTTTCTGCACCCACTAAAGCCGTTTCGCTTTGGATGAGCTTGATGAACTTTGCCGTTGCGATACTGCTAGCATCGTTGCCCGAGAGTATGTTTTTACCGAAAGAGATCAGTCTGCCATGTTTGATTTCACGTTGTGCAAATGCAATCACTTCAATCAAAGAAGCTAGTATTTCTGCTAGTTTCTGACTTAGGTGTTGAGAGATTTGGCACTGAGCATAGATTTCAAGGCGACTAGTAAAGTCCTAATACAACTTGTCAGCAAGAGGGCAATAGAAAAATACTACTTCAAATGTTCCAAGAGCATTGATACTTTCAAGGATGACATGAGCTCTATTATAGCATCATATCTGGAAGAAACTCCCTTTGCTGCCTCGAGGAGCAACCTGACACCACTGAAGACTAGTGCACTGGGCCAGAAGACTTGACCAGCTCCGCTGGCCACAATCTTTCCGACTAGTTCAACTGGGAACATGGCATACTTGAGCACAGCGATCAAATTGTGTCTCTTTGCGCGGAAAGTCACGAAATTGTTATTTTCGTCGTCTATCACCTTCACTAGGCCCTCTACAGTGGCCACAGATTTCAAGGTCGAATCCTCGAGCTTTTTATTTGTGATTGCCTGATAGTGGTTAATCGCCTGGCTCCAAATTAAGGAGACCTGATCAGAGTCTTCCATGACGACGGTGGTCTCCAGGGCTGTAAAGTGTAAACACGACTGAGTTCAGAATGAGGTGCCTGGCATTAAGGTAAGCTGGACTAGTAGGTACAGATTGCACTGCCCCGCAGATACAGTCGGAGTGGATGCCTGACATCTGACAGAGTACCTATTGACACATTAGTGCCTTAGTGCAGCTCCAGGGTTTGAAGGCACAGATTCTTCCATATTCCGTACCAGTAGCAAGTCAAACGATTTGTTGTATAAAATTGTTTAGCTAGTAATGACAAGTTTTACATTCAATTTGAAAGCACAGGGATAATCTGATGAGAAAAGACGATGTTCCCAGAGGTGGTCTCCTCGCATCATATTGGAAAGGGAAGGGATCTGCAGGAACTTCCATGACACTACCTACAACAAATAGCATCCACTCCAGAGGGCTCTCATAGTAGTAGATATGGATTAGCGAATAATACTAGATATATTATTAGATTCATATTGCCTTAATAATTAATATACCTTTTTCATATCTAAGAAAATACTACTACTACGAGTCTGGTTTGAAGAACTACTACCTAGGTAGAAATTCCTTGGTAACCCTGGAGTAGTAGAACATCTTTAGCTACGCTCCAGGATTTCGGCCACTGAGTCTAAGACAATTCTAAATATATTGAATACAAAGATATGTTCATGGATACATATCCCATCTCGACTAGTACAACCTGAATCATAGAAGGTAATCCATAATTAGTCCGAGGATTCAGAGTCCTTTGAAAACACGAATCTGTACTAGGTATGAATTCTCTACCTAGATATCAAGCAGCTTGAACTGTTTGACTTACCTTCTACTAATATTCAATCTATCCATGATCTTCCACTGCGTACTAGCATACTAGTACATATTCCAAATTGACCACCAAAGGCCGGCCTAGAACATGTTGAGTGGTCGATTATCCCACTTCCCGAACAACATTCCCAGATCACCACCGGGCCCCTTGACAACCACCCCGGAATGCAAAGCGACCGGCCGAAGCCCACGAAAGGGCCAATAACCCATCCAAGTCAAATATGTCAAGCAAGCGATCGACACAAACACTCCCGTCCGGCCGGGGGTAAAAGTTTGTTTTTCGGCCCTGTTGGCGCGGACATTGCGGCCCATGCCATGGGGTTTTGGCTCCCCCCATCCCCATCCCCACCAGTGACCACCTAGGCAAATGAAAATGACGCAGCTATTGAGCGGATTGTTTTTCTCAATGGCATGCTGGCCTGCTAAGCAAAATAACCCGGTACCAGGTGCCCTGCATATTTAAGTAATTGCTAGTCACAAGGTTCTCATGACGCGGGTATTCGTGCGTTTTTTCGACAACTTCGTTCTTTCGACAACTTTTGTTTCTTTCTGGGTTTTGTGAACCTGCCGTTCATTTTAGGGTTTTATTTTCAGCTTTCTTTAATATCAATACCGACAACCCGACTAATTATACTATTTGACATTCCTTTTTATTTATCGACACGATGCGTCGCTCTCAGGCGTATATCTCTTGGTCGGTCCTGTTGGCTTCCTTGAGTGGAGTCCAGGCGAAGTTGGACTTGGAATCGTCGTCCAATGTTGTTGTTTATTGGGGTAAGGAAGAGAGAATGGCAGAAAATGGGGGAAATAGTACTGAAAGTGTTTTTGAATGAAGGACAAAACTCATTGCAAGCAACGGGTGCGGATGGACAGAAGCCCTTGGCTCATTACTGCGAAAGTAAGAAGGACCCCGCTTGTTATACTACAACTGAAGACCAAGCTAACATTATAATCTGCAGATGATCAAATCGACGTATGAACAGACGATACAGATAAAACAGGAGTGAAGTCTAACCAAGATTGATAGGTCATTCCCATCGCATTTGACATGATGGTCAATGGACCCGGTGGTGCCCCCGAAGTTGATTTCGCCGTCACATCGCAGGATTGTGAAGTGTTCGAGGGAACCCAGCTGAAGAACTGCCCCAAGATTGGGTACGTATTACCGGCGATACAGCCATCTAGACAAACTGACATTCAGCAGTGACGATATCAAGAAATGCCAGGAGAAGGGCAAGACCATCCTGCTCTCCATCGGCGGTGCCACATACAGCGAAGGCGGATTCAAAAGCGAAGAAGACGCAAAGGCCGGAGCCAAGCTCATGTGGGAGACCTTCGGTCCCGTCAAAGAAGGGGCTAACATGAAGCGTCCCTTCGGCGATGTCGCTCTCGACGGATTTGACTTCGACTTCGAATCCAACGTCATGCATATGGCCCCCTTCGCCAACGAACTCCGTGCCCTAATCAACAAGGAGACCGATAGAAAATACTTCTTGACTGCTGCTCCCCAATGCCCGTACCCCGATCAAGCAGACAAGGATATTCTGAATGGCCCTGTTGATATTGACGCGATTTGGGTGCAGTTCTATAACAACTTCTGCGGCGTCAACAACTTCAACAAAGATGCTACAAGCTCTAAGTATAACTTCGAGGAATGGGATAACTGGGCAAAGACCGTTTCCAAGAACAAGGATGTCAAGGTCTTGGTCGGTGTTCCAGCCGGCACGACTGCCGCCAGCACTGGATACATCCCAGCCGACAAGCTAGCCGACGTGATTGAGTACTCGAAGAAATTCGAGAGCTTCGGTGGAGTAATGCTTTGGGATGTGACACAGGCATATGCGAACAAGGGATTCCTTGATGGCGTCCACAAGGCTCTCGATGATGGTAGTGAAGATTCTGGTTCGTCGTCGTCGTCCAACTCGGCGTCGACCACGGCGTCTGCATCTTCGTCCACTAACTCACCGAATACCTCTCAATTTTCCAATGCACCCGGCTCCTCGTCCTCCTCTTCCTCCTCATCTGCATCTACATCCTCGTCCAGTGAGCCCGAGAAGCCTACTACCACCAAGGCTAAGCCGACTGCCGATAAGCCAACAACTACAGCGACTACCGCGCCGACAACGAAGCCTGCCCCCAAGCCAACGACGACTTCGACTTCGACTACGAAGCCCGCTGCGAAGCCCACCGCGGCATCAACTACCTCGGCGCCAACTACCACTGCTACCGAGCCTGCGAAGCCGCCTGTCACTGATTCCGACTCGTCGGATGATACAGATGATACTAACCCTACGCCAGAGCCCACCACTCCATCTGAAGATGATGACGATGAAGACTCGAATGACGAAGACAGCCCCGAGAAGCCCAGTAACCCAATCACCAACCTTCTGGGCTCTGATCTCTTCGGTCTGCTCAACGGTCTCCGTCAGGCAAATGGACCTATCAAGGGCGTCACCCATGGATTGACCAGCAATCTTCGATTCGCCAGACGTATGCGGAACTAGATTCAGGAAGAATCTGATATCTTGATGGGCTTAGGCCAAGAGGGGAGGAACGAAATGCTCCATGGTTATCAACTCTCCACACAACCTGACCAATTTTCTATCATTCTCAACACTTGATCTCTTTCGTTTCTGTCCTTTTGGTGGCTTCACTCCTTCCACCGCTTCCACTATGTACTTTTTCAAGTCCCTTGATACCCATAATCCATAATCTAATGTATACTACAACCCGTTCAAGCAAGTTTTGCCTGACAGAATCTGAGTTTGAACAAAGTTTACCTTCACATGCCTTGCCACAGTAGTATCTCATTCTTGCCAGTCTCTAAAAAGATATGAGATCGACATTTAGATTTTAAAAAAATCTTTCGAAACTTAGAGGTATATTGCAAGCTTGGTTCAACATTAGAGAGATAGGATCAATTATTAAGAGGAGGCCAGACCTTCAGTCTTCTCACTCGGCTATCGGCTCCAAACGCAAAGAAAAAGACAAATCAATCAAAAACAGGTATCAGAACTCCTCTGAAAACTCTCCAGCCTTAATTCTAGACGCAAGAAAAAAAAGAAAGAAAAAGAAAAAAAAAGGACAAGCTAAGAAAAGAACAAGGGGAGTATTGCACATCCCTTGGTATGCGCACTAGTCGGACTCGGATGAATCCCCGCATACCCTTCAACCCCTTCACTCTACCTCTTCCTCCTCTTTACTCGCTGCCAGGAAGTACCGACCCTTTGGCTTTCCTGGCTCATCATATTCAACAGTCAGGCGAGACAAATGACCCAGCAGATTCTCAATCTTGATTTCACCCTTGGATCGCTTAGCACGACCGAGATTATCAAGCCATTTTATTTTGTTCAGAATGAAGTAAACAAGTGCAATCACAATCTCCACACCCAGGGAAAACCCCCAAATGCGAACGACAGTGACAATGTCGGTCCATCCATTCGTAGTCTCGACAAATTGATCTGCTGGGTTCGTCTTCATATCCTGGTTTGTGAACCAGCCAAACAAACAGAAAATCGTAGCCAAAGCGTCAACCCCAAGAATAGCAGTAACCAGATGAATAGACGGCCAAGTGTCAATGCCGCGTGTGACGAAAATGAGCCAGTTTTCGGTTAAAGCCACTTCTAGGAACAATACTTCTTGAATTGAACCCCAGTTTTGAATGATACCGCCGCTAGGGAGGAACATGCTACCACGCACCACCCACGTTCCAAGTGCAAGGAGAACACCTAGCAGGCAAGAAATGAACCAGATTTTTGGCAATTGCCATTCCACAGGGCGTAATTCAAATGATGCATGATCGTAGGCCACGGCCACAGTTGCCAGATCAGCAAACAGTGCCAAGAAAACTATCAACTCCACGCGGATACTCTCGTTGAGGATTATCATCGATGTAACCAGGTAAATTTCGAGGTGCAAGCAAAGAGCGATGCGATATTGAATATACGCTTTCATGCGGTGGAAGATTTGTCGCGCAACCTTGATCGAATCGATAATAGTCGACAAGCCAGGCTCGAGGAAAACAATATCAGAAGCAGATTGTGCAGCCTCAGATGCGCCTTCCACCGCAATGCCACAATCGGCCTTTTTGAGCGAAGGCGCATCGTTAACGCCATCACCTGTCATAGCCGTGAGATGGCCACGCTCTTGAAGCATTTGTACTACCTGATACTTGTGTTCTGGGAAGACTTCCGCAAAGCCATCGGCTTTTTCAACTAGATCGCCTGCCATTGCACCACTTAGACCCCCATGGATAAGCTTGTCTGAATTGTACACCTTGGTGCCGAGGGCAAGCATTTTGCATGTTTCTTTTGCAATTGCAATTGCGTCACCTGTCAGCATTTTAACACTGATTCCAAGGTTCTGGGCTTCGCTGATAGTCTGTGCTGTATCTTCACGTGGAGGATCGAACATAGGAAGCATTCCGAGTAGGGTCCACTCTTCACCTTCTTTTTGAACAGCAACACCCAGTGAACGGAATCCACGGTGAGCAAACTCCTGAGCCTTAGCCTTGTACATATCAGCGACCTCTTTCGAACAGTTTGTGAGCTGAAGCACCGCCTTGGGAGCGCCCTTTGTGCAGGTATAGCGAGTACCTTCGCAACTGGCAATTGTGACGATGCGTTTTGAAACGGGATCAAATGGCGTGAATTTTTCGGTTGTCCATCCCCGACGTAAAATTTCACGAGCGCGAGGGTATTGACGAAGGGTCAGAACGGTCACCTTATCAATAGGGTCCAGTGATTCAATATTGTGAGACGATGCCAGAGCCGCAACAGCAAACATCCAATCGACATCAACGCCTTCGGCGACATAAGGATCCCGAATACTCAATTTATTGGCAGTCAGAGTACCTGTTTTGTCGGAACAGAGGATATCAACGCCCTAGTCATAGTTAGTCTCGATTGTGAAACGTCCGAGTGAAAGTGAGGGAAATGATACCGCAAGTGATTCAATGGCAGTCAACTTTTGCACGATTGCTTTCTTTTTGGCAAGATATGCAGCACCAACGGCCATCGTTGTAGTGGTGACAACTGGGAGACCGACAGGCACGCCGATAATCAACAAGGATAGAGTGTAATGAAGAAGAGTCTGTTGTCCAGGAGAGGCGATGGGAATATGACGGAAGAAACCACCAATCCATGCTGCGAGAATCCAAGCCATGACTAGAATCAGAAGTGATGTTCCTATGTTATCCATAACAAGCTCAAAATGACCTGCACCCTTTGCAGATTGCACCATACTAGCCGTGCGACCAACAAAGGATGTCTTGGCTGGGCTTTGGACAACAGCATAAGCTTTGCCTCGCTTACAGCCGGTCGTGTAGTAGATCACATCGCCCATGTACCGGTCAACCGCCAGAGATTCTCCAGTGATTGCAGAGTGATCACAAGCAAGAATTGGATAGCCACGCTTCCGAGTCTTGGGCTGGGGACTGCCTTCACTTTCTTCGCCTTTTTTGGTGCTATCAGCAGACTCGCCAGTTTTTTCGTTCTTGTTTTTGTCTTCCTCATCTTCGGTCTCAGATCCTCCACCGAGCATTCCTTGTTCTTGCAGTTGGTTGAACTCTTCCCACCCGTTAGGATCTTTGAAATCGCAAATGATCTTGGCATCGGCAGGAACCACTTGACCTTCGCCAATAATGATCTAGACATTTGATTAGTGCATGAAGGGAAAAGGAGGAGCTCATTGGTTCATCATGACTATGAAGACTTACCACGTCGCCAGGAACAAGTTCTCGAGCCAGTATTTCATGTTGAGAATTATCACGGATGACGATAGCACGCATGGCAATGTCGCCCTTGAGACTAGCGACCACATCGGCCGCCTGCTTCTCCTGGTACCAGCCGACAGCTGCATTGAGACACAGAATACCGATGATCACACCAAAGTCGACCCAGTCATCTAAACCAGCAGCTAGCAAAACAGCCAACTCCATAACTAGTCATTATAATTAGCACCGTCGAGATATGAGTTCGTCTAAACACTGTGAATACTTATCATCACTCACCATACAAAATTGGACCCTGGAAGTAGGAGAGAATCTTAGCGATGGGATTCTCCTTCTCTGAGACCAATTCGTTCCAGCCGGAGCGACGGCGCCGAGTGTTGACCTCATCGCTGGCGAGACCTTCTCGAATATCGGTGATAAGCCAATCGTCAGGGAAAGTCATTCCGGCTTTATCCAGCTTCCGAACGTGAACCTTGCGTTTCTTCCATGGAGCATACCAAAGGCGTTTCTCTTCTACTTCAGTATCATCTGCAGATAGAGCATTGGCATCACGGTATGTGGAAACATACTTGACAAGCTTTCCATATTCATCGAGAGCGGCCCAGTCTTCCTTCAGTGAGGCTCGAGAAATGCGGGATCCACGACGCCCATCGGCACGCTCAGCATCGCCCTGGCTCGCCATCCTAGGGCGGGGTAGGAAGATTAGAACGAGAAGGTCAAGAGTCTGAGGTGGAGTTGGGTGAATGGAGAGGCTATCGAAAGTGAACAAACTGAAAAAGGTTGAAAGAGAGTGATGGTGAAGTTGATATACGAAGTGAATATAACGGAGGGTCGGAGGAAGAGAGAAAGGAGGATGTCGTGAGTTCCGATCCGCGGAGCAGAGAAGAGGAAAGAGGAAGTCACGACACACACATCCGTTCCTTCCTCCAATTCCAACGATGGTTACCTAACCTGACCATACGATACCTCAGATACCTCACTTACCTACGCTACTCTCCCAGTGAAGAGTATTCCCAATACTATATGAGATGGCCAACTCCCCCTCCTTTATCAGTCACTCATGCTGACGTCGATGCTGGGAAACACTCCCAGACCGCACAACATCAACAATATCAACAATGGTCTAGAGAAAAAGGTACCGTCTGCCCTGGCTCGAATTGACCTATAATAGCCTGGAGAATCCTGACCTGGACAAACCTTCTTCTCAAGAACGGGCCGTTTTTCAAACCCATGGACGAACAGGAGGATTCAACCAATACAAGAGCCAGGTGGGTTCAGATCCAAGGGTTCCTGACAGGGTTCCATTTGCAAAGGAACTCAACCCCTGGGAGGTAAATAAGCAAGCTTTTCTGTCTGAACGGTGAAGACTCTAGCAGGGCAAATCTGAAGTTGTACAATGATGCACAGCTTGCTGAGCTTTCTTGTATGTAGTATGACTATAGTGGAGTCAAGAGGGAGATCGTCGTTTAGCGTCGCCAGCTGTGTCACTTCATTGGCCCGTTTCCCCCCCGAGCTGTTTGACAGCTTGACCCTCATGGCTGACATTGTTTATGATAGACCATACACTATCCAAACAACTAAGTCCAGAAAAAAAGGCACGCGGCGGTTCTGATTCTGGGATGGCGGATCGTCGCGGATCTTTTCGACTCTCTTCTGTGCGACGTCATGTGTTGGCTAGGGCCCTAGTAGACTCCGCTGATTACCGATAAAGTACTTGGCGATGGCCTCACTAGACTAGCATGGAGGAGATGAAAAAATCATTGTGGGAGCTAACATTATTTCCTAGTACTACGAAGCGATTTCAAAGTCACTTGTAGATCCTTGAAAGGCCTACGGCTAGTACTACAGTAGAGGAACATCCATATGGAACTCCGAGTCTGAGATAACATTTGAAATGCAATTCCAAAAGTCTGCATAAATTGTCATACACGTCTTAATTTTGTTCACATAACTCTTTCTCATATCAATTTCCGCATTTCGCAGCATTCATCAATCACTTATTTTTGCTTGCCGGTGGGGATGTTGAAGAAGACTGCTGGAACACCAGGAGCAGCTGCCCGGTCAACACGGTAGTAGCCCTTACGGTCGAACTGGATGATATCGCCAACCTTGAGCTGAGAGACATTGCCATCAGCAACAGCGCTATCCCGGAACTCGGTGTTGTAGTTAAGGACATCCTCCAGCTTGTCGTCCTCAGTCAGGGAGTCCTTGTTCAGCAGGTAGTCGAAGTCGACCAGCTCAACAGGGACCAGCTCCTGGCCCTCGGTAGCCAACCAGGTAACCTTCTTCTCGGTCTTCTTGACATCACCACCTGGGTTCAGCTCAAGGTCAAGGGCAGTGACAGTGCCGTTGGCGTCAGTGGTGATCTTGCGGACGAAAGCGTTACCCCAGTTCATGAGGGTGATCTCCTCGTCTTGCTTGAACAGCTTGACGTCCTCCTGCTCGAGAAGGACCTGGGAGCTGAAGGCGACGGTCTTCATTCCCACAGCAGCATTCTTAGCGTGCTTAGCCTTCTCCTCGGTGTAGGGAGCGGCGGGGCCGTTGGTAAGAGTGGCCTTGATGGCATCCTTGCTGACGATAGCAGTGTGGCGGGGAGCAACAGGGTCAATGTACTTCTTGTTGGTAGCCCAGACTAAAGGTTGTGTTGTTAGCACATGACTTGCAGAGAAGAATAAAAAGAAACTTACTAAGAGCCCAGTCGAAAAGAGTGACAGCCTTGGAGGGACCCTGCTTCAGGATGAACTCCCGCAGAGCAGGGATGGTCATACCGCGGCGGCGAATACCACGGATAGTAGGGAAACGAGGATCGTCCCAGCCCCAGACAACGCCGGACTCAACCAGCTTGGTCAGCTTGCGCTTAGACAGCAGAGTGCGGATGAAGTTCATGCGAGCAAAGTCCCAAACTTGGACACCACGGAGGTTAAGAGCATCCAGCATCCATTGGTACTGGGGGTTGCGGTCACGATATTCGCTGATTAAAATTAGTCTACTGATGCAAGGTGAAATATCAAGAGTGTATACTCACATGGTACGCAGAGCGTGGGTAACACCCTCCATAGAATCCACGATAGGGCAGGCGAAGTCATAGGTAGGGTAGATCTTCCACTGAGTTCCAGTGCGGTGGTGGGGAGCCGGGTTGCAGCGGTAGATGACGGGATCACGAAGAGCCTGAATAAGACATTGAAGGTCAGCTTTGTCCAAGTTTTGATCGTGTGTCTCTATGGAGTTAGGAAAAGTACCTTGTTCTTGTCATCAGCAGAGATCTTGGCACGGATGCACCAGCGGAGACCCTCGGGGGTACCCTTCTTCATCTCTTCGAAATGAGCCAAGCTCTCCTCGGGGGTGAGATCACGGCGCTGGCTAGGGATTCCATCCCAACGCTGCTTCTGCATGGTTTCCTTATCGGTATCATCGGCGTAAGCCTTGCCAGCCTTGATAATCTCGATACCGTAGGCATAGAGCTCATCGAAGTAATCACTAGTATAGGAGGTTTTGTTGGGTTTGATGCCCTATTTGGTCAGCATGTAGAAGGTAGACCGGGTTCATGTAGAGCTTACCATCAGAGCAAGATCCTCCATGATGGCATCTTGGAACTCCTCCTTCTCATTGGACGGGTTGGTATCGTCGAAACGCAGAAGAAGAGTACCGTTATACTTCTCATGAGCGAAGTAGTCGTTCAGAAGAGCAGCCTTGGCGTGACCAATGTGCAGATATCCAGAGGGCTCAGGGGGGAAACGAGTAACGACACCACCCTCGGTGTTCTTCAGAGCGATATCGTAGCTAGCACCCTCCTTAGACTTCGCAGACTTCTTCTCCTTGGCGGCGGCGTTCAGGGCCTCAACAGCACCATTGGTCCAAGGGCAAAGCTCCTCCAGGAATCGGTACCAGCGGGTAAGGTTGACGAGCGATCCCTTCTTGAGGGCAGCGACGGCGACACGGTTTCCGCGGAGGGCACCCCAAAGAGCGATGTCGGGGGTAGAGAGAGAATATCCGACAACGAAAGAGCGGAGAAGAAGGTGGGTGTCAAGGCGTTGGAGGACAGGGTCGAGGGCCTTGAAATCGAGGGTGGTGAAAGACTCCAGTTGAGAAACCCACTCGGCCTCCTATAAAGTGAAAGCAAATGATATCATGTTAGATCCATTGAAGTATTATTACTATGCATATAGCCAAACAAAATCTATGACCGAATGATAGTATGTATAGCGGGGTAACTAACAAGCTTAGTATCTTTACCAGAGAGGAACGGGAAAGCAGTGCAAAGCTCGTTGACAATGTTCAGAGTTCCAAACACAGAATTTCCACTGGTAGTGAGCTGGACAATTTGCTTCTCGCCCTCGCTGAGGACAGCAGTATCCTCATACTTGATTTGAATGGCCGGAGTAGGACGAGCCTCATTGAGAGAAGTCGCAATCAGCACAACAGGCAGAATTGCGGCATGGTTGCCACGAGTGGCCACAGTCAGATCGAATTGAGTCATTGTGCAGTGATATTATTCACTTTGCGCACAATAAAAAAGAAGTATGAATCAGTGACCTGAGAAACGGAGATCCAAGAAATTTGGAGGGGTATTCGAGTCATTATCGGGCGTGGTCGGCGGGACACTTTCTCCGGGCGCCGAGAGCTTCCTCAGAAAACAATTGCGCTTCTCCGATGGATCTGCATATCCAACACTCAAGCCATGTCGTCCCTAGGTGTCGCAATGCCCACCGCGGCACGCGGCATTCTCTCATCATGCCGTCCGGTACTCCGGGAATCATCAATGACTCCTGCTGTCTCGGTCCTCCAGCAGGTTCGAGGTCTGAAAAGCAATCCACAGGCCAAGGGCAAGGGGAAGAAGGCGGCGAAGCCCACTCGCCGAGGACCTCTGGAATTCAGGCAAAAGAGTCTGAAGGATATGGAGCAGTTTGCTCTCTGTGATGCCATGCGGTATGTTCCGAATTGATACGTGAAGGAGTTCTGTGGTGTCTACCGGGTTCAGCTTGTTGACTTACGTTTTTTCTATAACAGGTATCTCCGGGCTCTGGAAGTCGGCCGCAATCCCACCTCCATCAAATACGAGGTTCACATTCGCCTGCGAACGAGGAAAGATGGCCCCATCATCCGAAACATGATCCGATTCCCCCACGCTGTCCAAACCGAATCCCGCATTTGCGTCATCTGTCCTCCCGATTCAAAGCAAGCGAAGGACGCCCTCGCCGCTGGTGCCGTTCTGGTGGGTGAGGATGAGGTGTTTGAGGCTGTCAAGGCTGGCAGGATCGAATTCGACCGGTGCTTGGCCCATCCGGACAGTGTACCGGCTCTCAACAAGGCTGGCCTGGGTCGAATCCTCGGTCCTCGTGGCTTGATGCCCAGTGCCAAGGCTGGTACTGTGGTTGATGATGTTGCTTCTCGTGTCGAGGATCTTCGCGGAGGTACTGTCTACCGAGAGCGTGATGCTGTCATCCGTCTCCCCATCGGACAGCTTGGTTTCTCTCCGGAGCAATTGCGCGACAACTTGCGAACAACGGTTGAGCAAATCAAGAAAGATGCATCTGGTCTTAACGACCGCATCAACAAGGAGATCTACGAGATTGTGAGTAGTCGGGCTATCTATCCTCTCCAAACTTTGCTAACATGTCTTCCAGGTTCTGAGCTCATCCAATGGCCCCGGATTCAGTCTGAACGGTGAATTCAAGACCGACTCCTCCCCCGAACCCTCCGCCTTGACTGGCGTGTAAATTACTTGCTATTTCACATTCTATTGGCGTGTACAGATATTGTTTTATTATTTGGAAAGGACATGGTGTATCATGGTATCATATCTGTTCAATCGAGACTCCCATAAACCTGAGAACGCCAACGCTATGCATTTCCAACCCTTGAATGACGCTAGGGCGATCTATACTTTTAGATTTTTGAGTGCCATAATTGCGCTCACATCCTCACCCATCACATCGTAGAGGCGCAAAACTGCCATGGTTCTCGCATCGCGTTTGGCACCAATACGATTGGCTTGTTCCAGCGCAGTCTTCAAGTCCAGCAGCACAGTTGACTTGATCTTGCCGACGCGAGGTTGCTGGGCAAGGAAGAACGGGTGGTTTTCCCCGACTCGAGCAGCTATAGACGTAAGAAACATATACTTTTGTACATGGCGTTCAAGTCGTTTTAATGACACCAATGCAGCACCATCTCCGAGCTCTTCCGCATCACTATCCTCGCTATCGGTCCCATATATATCGGAGTCGGAGTCGGAGTCGGATTCGGATTCATCGTCTCCGGCGGTCCCTTTTGATGGAGAAGAGTCGCTCTTTATCATTAATCGATGTTCTAATTCTTCGATTCGGTCCGCGTAGTCAAGGAGATCTTTGCCAATATCCGCGTGCGTACGCAATTGTCGCTTTTCATTTAATAGTCCATTTATCTCTCGTCGCCGGGCTTCGACTTTATCCCGAATGGATTGCACATCTCGTTGAAATGACAAGAGGCCAACTTTCACGCCTTCGATCTTCTCTTCACCACCCCGAAGAGCTGTGCCCAGAGAGAGAAAGTCCTGATAGTTCTCGTTCACCAAATCCAATAACTCCTTATTCAGCAATTGCTCCAAGCTCCGCAATTCCTGTCGCAAATCCTCAAGACTTTGATGTCTGTTTGTCAAGGAGGATAGGAATGTAGCCGGATCAAAATCGGAGGCGAGAAATGAGGTGCGAGAGAGTGGTTCTGGGAAAGGCAAGCCTGAGGGGTCCTCATCGAAGTCGGACCCTGAGCCGTCAGAGTCACCAAACTGGGAAGATAGGGTGTTAGATTGAAACAATCAAGCTTGAGGGATGGGTGAATTGTGGTGCAGGAACAGTGCATGATGTGAGTTCAAGTGTAACCTACCTGGAATCGGTTCATGGCGTACCGAACTCACTTGCGGACAGGAAGTCGGAGTCGATGTCGAAGTAGAGAAGAGTGGAAGGCAGCTGTGAGTGGTGGAGTAACGTGTCGAGTCTTGGCATCTGTTTTGGTTTCCTTGAGGCTTCCATTCCCCGACTTCTTCTTTTCTTTACTCTTCAACTACCAAACACACCACTTTTTGCCTCTTGCCAGCGCATTGGGAGCACATGCCCCTGCGTATGCGACTTGAATGCACCTCTCCTCGTGAGCTTTGTAGACGTGTGGCGACTCTGCAGACCTGCGACAAGATAGCCGGAGCGGGGTTCGCGCTACTCTGCGCTGTCCTGCACCGACACAAAGAGGGCTTCCGGTAGTCCGCTTTGGGTGCACGATGGATCCAAACTCGTTAGACTCGCTGGCATCGCGCTGGGACAGCAGTCGCTTGTCCTCCTCTTCTTTCCCCCGACAAGGATGGTCCCGTTTGTCTCCGTCCTACGCGCCTCCGGCAGCCGACGCTGGCCCCTCACACCACGCAGCCTGGCACTTCACTTCTGCAGCTGACGAGTCCGACTATCGCTTTCGCACTACTGCTTTACGTCAAATGAACCAAGATCTCCGTCCTTCATCTCGAACTGATCAGGGTGCTCTTCCCTCTCCGCGACCTGCAACCCAACCGACTCAGCCTGTCTTAGTGAGAGCGTATTCTGGCAATGCCGAAGACACGACGACACAGCATTCGACCATGTCTCCTCGCCGGCTCTTTCCGTTCACGGCCTCGAAGAATCCGACCTCCTCCCGCCCGTCGGGGCCGCCGCTACCAGCTGTCCAGGATTTCAGTATCGAGAGTATACTGCAGGCCATCGAGCCCGATATCCGCGGCACATTGGACTCGATCGCCGAAATCTGTGGGCGTAGCAAGCTGAGTCTGGCCAATGAATATGGAAGTCATATTGCGCCTCTTGGGGAGATTCGAGCCCCGGCAGGTGCTCTGGGGCCAGTGGAGGAAGCTAGCTCGAATGACGAGCGGCGTGCCGACGAAGGCGTACCCATGTTTGACGATGACCCTGGTCTGGTCGATGCAGGTCAAGAAATTCATCCATTCTCGTTCTATCGATACGTGGAAAGTCTTCGACAGGCTGCATCTGTCCGAGAACGCAGCGGAGCCTCAGGATTGGATATGTCGACGCGGCTACAGATGCCGCCACCACTGGGTGCAGTGCCAGCCATAGAGCTTCCCGTCCCGACATCTACTCGTGATTTTGTGTCTAAGCCTCAGAGCGTTCGAGATCTCCTAGCAAAAAACACGACTTCTCAACATGAAGGAGGCCAGTCAGCCGACGTCACGACTCCAGCCGTAGTCTCGGAAGCCCATGTTGATGTCCAGGCAGCTGACTATGAGACTCATCTTGGATCGCAACCCCCCGTACCCGATTCTCACAATTCCCCCTACATATCAACATCAACACCATGGTATGCACCAGAAGCAGTTCGCTCTGTACTTGGCTGGTTGAAGTGGACTGCACGCTTGGCGGAGCCTGAATCTCGCCCGGCCCTTCAGTCAGCGGAAAGCCGACTGCGAGCTATGCTTGCTAGATCTGTTGATGAAGCCGGCATGTGATGCCCAGTGCCGAACGAACCCTCCTATGTTTGACCAGGACATTTGACATGCATATACGACACTATAATGGCTAATGATCCCATGATTTACGACTACATAATGACCTTGCATGAAGTTCCACAGCCTTTCAACTTGTTTATACTACTAGTATTACTAGTACGGAGTCGCCTCCAATTCCCTTGATATTACTTATTCCGGTCTATCTCGCAATCTCTGGTACCATAGTGAACTTGAAATTTGAATTAAACATATCATGATGGAAGTTTTTCCAGGCCATGCAACGCCCTAACCAATGCTATGTAGTAGTAGTGATGATGTATAAAATAGAGTATGGACAAAAAAGAAACCCAAGAACCTTGGAACATCAACAAGTTCAAGCTTGGAAGTTATGGCAGCCGTCTTAAGCGGCACCATTCGTTTCCTGGGCCCCTCCAATAAGGACCTTTGCAAACCCTTCGAACCGCGGATATGACCATCCATCTTTGTACTGCTCAACAAGCGGCCTGAAATCCGGCTCTGCGGGAGGTTGCTGCTCCTCCGCTGCGTCTTCATCCTCATCATCGCTGACCGGCTCCATTTTACCTTCAACTAGTTCCCCAAATTTAACATCTACAGGCACCTTTCCCAAGAATGGGATACCCAATTGCTGTGCCATGACTTCACCACCGCCGCTAGAGAAGAGATTGCTGACCTCTCCACAGCAGGGACAGGCATATCCAGACATATTCTCAATAACACCCAGGACCGGGATACTCGTCTTGACGCAGAAATTCGCTTCCTTGCGCACATCAGATGTCGCAACAGCCTGTGGAGTCGTCACAAGCACAGCACCACTTAGTCGAGGAATATTATTCTGAGCCGCAAGGACCGGGTCCGCCGTAGAAAGCGTCAATAGCTGCTCCGCCAACGCAATATGCTCATCACTGGTTCCAGGAGGTGTATCGACGAGTAAATAATCCGTTGAACCCCAAGCAACATCAGACAAGAATTGCCGGATCATAGCCGTCTTTTTGGGCCCGCGCCAAATAACCGCGTCGCCCCGATCACGGAGGAGAAAGCCGAGGGACATACAGCGGAGAGAGCCGCGGGGGTCTGAGGGCGTTGAAGATGCGGTTTCTGTTGTTGCGGTCGAGGCATCGTGGACGGAGACGGGGAGCCAGCCGCCTGGCGACTGTGTGATTTTTGCTCCTTCGAGACCGACTAGGCGGGGGATTGAGGGACCTGTTAGGTCGATGTCGAGGATGCCGACGGATTTGCCTTGGAGAGAGAGCGCCAGCGCCAGTTGAAGAGTTACGGAGGATTTACCCACGCCTCCCTTGCCGGAGAGAACCTGTGACGAGGATCTAGTTAGCTTGACTTGCCAATATCATTGCCTGAAATGTTTCTTCATGTCTCATCCTCTACAGCTCCCAAACGGCCATTTGCGCCTGTTATCGATAAGCTGCAGGTGAGGGGCAGCAGGGAAGTCTGTGGTGGCGTAGCTGGGATTTTCCAAGCCGAAGAGCTTCGGGGTGCGATGATCAAGCGCAATAAATACTAAGACTTACCAGCACGATATTCTTTACCCCGTCCAAAGGCATATCTGCACAATTAGTGGTTGTGTGCACTGAGTAGTAGAAGGATGAAGGTAATTTTCAAGGTGGGGACGGGGCTTAGGTATAAAGTACATTGACGGGGGACCAGCCGATGATCGGATGCTTATCAATCGTTGTCTCTGACTAAAAGAAGACCCGCGGTTGGATCCATGAATCTTCAAGTTTCTACAATATACTACGAGGTATCTTTTTTGAATGGAGCACATCATTCATATTCATGAGTGGGTTGTTTTTTCTCTTGCTAAAGATATGAGTTATCCTATCTAGCCCGGAATGTATCATTAAAAGTTCTCGTAGAAGGTCTACATCGCGAACCAGTGGACCAGAAAGCTAGCAAAGTAGTAGCAAACACCCGTCTCGGCTCCCACTAAATGGGGAGAGCTCAGAGCTTAAAGGTACTTGAATTAAAGATAGCGGTTTAGGTCCACTTTTGGACAAGCACTCCTCCGCGCTTGAAATCGGGAAGATCGCCCAAGGTGACATCGCGGTCCGTGAGCTCCTTGCTGGGGAATGTAGTCATCAATACCCATTCACGACTCTGACTATCAGGGGAAGCGGCAGCGACGAATGCATAGACATCGCCAATCGTCGCAGTTGTGTTGAATCGGGATGAGAGGCGAGTACCATCGCCAAGGCGAATCTGAAGAGTAACGGTAGGCTGGGACTCGTCCACCTCAGGCTTCAGCGGTTCAGTACTGGCCTGGGCAGGAGCGGCGGACGGTGCAGCTTGACTCTGAATACCAGGCGTCGGGCTACCGAGACGTTGGCCGGCGCCAGAGAAGGCTTGGTACTTGGGCTTGGGCTTGGTGTACTGTTCTTCATGCTGCTTTAACTCAACATCAACTTCCTGTCCCGCTTGAACGTTCATGATGGTTAGAGGAGCACGGCCCTGTCGAATGCCCTCCAAGATCTCGGCGTTACGAGGATCGTCGGATCGATACAGTTCACCATCATCTACTGAAAAGCCATCGGCCCAAAAGTGGAGGGTACGCTGAACGCGTTGAGACCGCTGGGGCGCAGGGCCAGACGGGTCGACAATTACCCGGCTTGGGGCATCGTCGCCGCCAAGAGTACGGGCAGTTCCGGTGAAGTGTGATGGACGCGATGGTTCTTCGTCCGAGGGAGGAGGTTGGGCTCTGTAAATTTAGATGTTAGAGCTCCATGTGCTATAACCATGGCAGAGGCATTGCAAAGCTTACCTCCGTGCCTTTTCGAGAATCTTCTTTTTCAGATCATCTGGGTTCTGAACGGCGAGTCCAGATTTCTCTCCTCCTGCAAAAAGATCATGGTCTTCCGCTCCATCGTCATCTGATGAGTCGTGGGTGTCACCACCTGAGAAATCTCCCAGTGTCGCAAACTTCTTTTTAGGTGCTGAGCGGCGCGAGGACGATGAGGCTGCCGGGGCAGCAGAGGAAGAAGGGATAGCTCCACCATCCAGTGTTCGACCTCCTCCAGTTGTCACAGGTGCCTCCTCCCCACCAAGTTGTTGACCACCTGCTGTGTTCATGTCCTGCAAGGCTTCATCTTGCTCCGCGAAGAACTCGGTTACAGCTGCTTCAATGTCCCCATGATTGGCGGCAAGATATTGCTGGGCCTAACAAATAGCGACCAACGGTTAATAACTTGTTCATAGGTGCATGGAGCTGTGATGCTTACCTGTTCTGGCTGAGTGCCAGTCATGGCACAGAACTGAGACACGACTTCATCGTGCTCTGCGGGGTTGTGGTCCATAATTTGAGCTTGGCAGATCTCTTCGGGGCCAAAGACAATATGGAAAATCTGTTGGAGATTGTTTGAGGGGGAGGACAGACGTTGGAAGACAAGGTTTGCTATGCTTTGAAGATGTGTTTTGAAGGAGAGAGCAAGCTGAGTTGGATGAACCAGCCAACTGCCGCGGGCAGGTACGTCACTTCCTATAATTGGTCAGCCGGAGTTGCGGATCTTCCGGTTGCTGCCTGAGGCTGAATGAGATCTATACAATTTATATTTCGAGGCTTCGCTCCATTGCTCACTTGGACTTCAAATTTTGAACTATTACTAGTATCATGTTGTGTCTAACTTTGGAAGTCTAGAGACTAGAGTGCTAGTTAAGATGCTGCCTTAGCGGGGTATGCTGTGCCGAGAACTTGAAGTATTCATGAAATTTGATGGACGTCTATTACACCAAAGAGGGATAGTATACAGCACAATTGTAAGAACTTCTGGAGATAAGTACTCTTTGGCATGATTATTCTGAGAGCTACACACAAATTTATATCACCAGTGGTGGTACATAGTATTTCGAGGTGATTAGTACTAATTCTAGTAGAAGCTTGTATAGACATAAACTCATACTCTGGCATACCACTGCTGGAGAAGAACCTCGGTCAGCTTCAAGTCACAGTGCTACTATAAATTCAAAAACATTCAAAATTAAAAGATATTTAACAGCTTAGAAGTTAGCTATTCAATGAGAATACATAGAATTAGATACACCCAGGACTGTAGATGATTGGGCTCTGGGCTATGTTTCCAAGTTTTAGCTGGTGAGTTGCAAATATTAGTACACTATAGAATACTGGTGATAATTGCCTGTAAATTGGGCTTTTAGGCTCATACCTGTGAATGAAAAACATACAACGAATACCTAGAAGACACCTGCCATTTTTCAAGTTCCCAAAATCCTCAATACTCTAGTATATCTCTAGTCTATTCCATAAAATGTTATGTTGATCTCATTCTTCAGACACAGATGGCTGACATAAGCCAAACTGCCCCGGACCACCACCGCCCACCGCGGACCCTATCCTAGGTCGACGAGTCCATGCTACGCCCATTCGCTGCGTTCAACACCCTCAGACACACTCTCTTTCCCAAGTCTCCTCCATATACCGGTGACCATGGCATCCGACGCTGCGGGCTCACGCCCCGAGCTCTTCGACTCTGCAATCACAGTCCCCTCCGATTCGGAAAACTACTCGGCAAACAACGAAATGACATCGACTCAGTCGGAGTCCCCAAGCTCCAGTTCTAGCCCCATGATCCTCTACCAACCACCCAGTGTTTGGGGCCTGATACGCGGCGCTGCCATCAACCTTTTCCTCCCGTTTGTGAACGGCCTGATGCTAGGCTTTGGCGAGCTCTTCGCCCATGAGGCGGCTTTCCGTCTAGGATGGTCCAACACCAAGGTGTGTCACACTGCGATATACTTTCCCATGCATACAATTACTGACCAGAATACCTTATTTAGATCTTCCCAACCTACCGCCGAGCACACCCCGTGGGACCTGGGGTTGAGCTTCGTGAACTCCCCACAGAGCGGAGAAGAACCTTGAACGACACTGCTTCTCTGGAGTAGATCATTGACCAAACTCCGGACCAAAACCTCGATACATTTTGCTTTACGATAGAGTTTCTTTTTTCCGCGAAAGGATGGATTCGCATTGAAATGGGAAATACAAAAGCGGCTTATTTTTGATTGCGTGATACCTGCCGTGGCTACTATTGTCCCCTCATCGCCGCTTGATGACCCTTTTTTGCGTGTACATAGACTAATCAGATGGCGCATGGCGAACTGGAAATTTACCCCACTTCATATGGAAACTTGAGGAAAGCAGGGTGGAAAAGCTAAGACCGTTATGGGGTAGCGTAGAGTAGTGTACAGTATGTAGATTGACCTTGGAGATAGTCCTCGATCTCCCGATTTCCCGAGTTGCGGCGTGTCGGGTGTTTACCGGTGATTGACCGCCCGGCAGAAAAAGTCACAACGCTCGGCGCGCCGCGATTCGTGGCCGATTCTCCGCTTCCCCAATCTTGTCTGCCATATCTCAACTTGAAAATGATGGGAGCTGCTGGTATGAAAGGGCCCAATGTGGCGGCCGTATATGCCCGTCAAAGGCTAACTGCGGTTCCTCGATCTGTTCGATCGGTTGGTTTCGACCCTGCCAGGACCAGAGGAGTCCAATATCAAGACTGACTGACTCTCTGCATAGATATCGACCGTCCGGTCTCAGCACCCTCGACTTGCCAGTCTGCGAGGCCAATTGAACTCAGGTCTCTCTAGCACTGCCTCTTGGCGTGCTGCTTCAGTCACAGCCGGCCCGGCCGCGATTCGGTTCAACTCCACTTCGTCATCGACCCCGACTCCCCCGGCAGCGGAAAAGAGTGTGTTGGATGGACTTCCAGAAGCTCATGAAGTATCAGGGGCCGATATTACTGCTATCCCCGAGCGTATCGGATACTTGAAAGATCTGGGACTGGATTTTGGCTGGGGTCCTGCCTCAATGGTTGAATGGATAATCGAACACTTGCACATGACCAGTGGCCTGCCATGGTGGGCTAGTATTGTCGGAGCCGGTATCCTAGTCCGTCTTGCCCTGTTGAAGCCGATGCTTAACGCCTCGGACCAGGGCGCCAAGATGCAAAACCTGAAGCCCGAAACTGAGCCTCTGCGACGAGCGATGATGCAGGCCATGAAAGACTCAAATCAAGTGGAGGTACAACAGAAGAGAGCTGAGCTGTCGGCTCTCAACAAGAAAAACGGTATCAACCCGTGGAAGAACTTGATCCCTATGCTGCAAATCCCCATTGGTTTCGGTACTTTCCGAGTTGTCCGTGGCATGGCCTCGCTCCCTGTGCCTGCAATGCTCGATGAAACCGTTCTCTGGATCAATGATTTGACTATTCCCGACCCTACCTACATCCTACCAGCCATGACCACAGCATTTATGTACCTGACTCTCAAGGTAAGTTGCGTCTTGTAAATGGGCCAATTCAGCATACCGTCTTGCTAACTTTGAACAATATAGAAAGGTGGAGAATCCGGAATGGGTGATTTCATGACCAGCGCTGCTGGAAAATCCTTGGTGATTGGTCTGCCAGCAATCTCTTTCCTTTTCATAACATTTATGCCCAGTGCCCTCCAGCTGTACTTCGTTGGTACTGGTGCTTTCGCCCTGGGCCAATCCTACCTGGTCAACTCCACTACCGTCCGTAACGCGCTGGGTATGACAATTGCCCGACGCCTCGCTACAACAGATAGCTCCGTCGCAGACGTCCAGGATTATCTCTCCAGACTGCAAAAAAAGGTTGACGCGCGCCTGAAGCCCCAGGAAGAGGAGGTCAAGCCCATCGCCAAAGCACAGGATGTCAGCAAAATCGACAAGCTAGTCGATGGCATGTCGCAGCATTTCCGACAAGCCAAGAAAGACGTTAGCAACAAGCTCTCCGAAGCACAAGGCAAGGGTCAAGCAACCAACGCCGATGGCTCTCCCGCCGCACCGCCGCGTCTGACCGAAGCCGAGCGAAAGAAGGCTGAGGAATATGAGCAGGAGCAGCAGTCTATTGATGCTTACCGCCGTGAAGAGCGCAACCACGCTCGCCGGAATGCTCAAATGCAGGCCCTTAAGGCTGAGCGGGAGAAGGCTAAGGCTTCTTTCCAGAGGCAACAGAATGCTGCTCGTGGACAGCAATCCCGGGGCCGCAAATAATCTTTTTCTTTTTCAGCATGTATAAACTGAACTGTACAATATGGCGCTGTGTTTGGCAATTTGTTCTCGATGTATTCCATAGAATCAAGTGACTACACTCCATTAATTTCTGGCGCAACTTGACAATGCAAGGCCATGCACAGCTGGTAGTATACTATTTTAGTGATCGGAGTTTGGGTCTCCGTACATCAAGCTAGTACCTAGAGGCTATGGTTTGGAAGAAGGACTCAAATCTCGTATTGTAGGTACCCTGATTGATAGGCCAGCCAGGTGCAACGACCACTCAGAGTACTTAATAGGTCATCTCATCCAAAACAGCACCTACTCAAACTGACTACTGTGAAATTTTGAATCATCAAGTCAAATGATACCTAGTAATGGAGCCAATGGTTCATTCTTTGCAAAATTTCAACTCAAATAGTTAATGAGATTCAATAAAGGCTGAACAACATGCTTTCATGTTTCTCTTCAAGTTCTGCACATCTGACCTCTGACAACTTGAACTTGAACCTAGGAGTAATCCAACAAAAATCTAGTAAGAGTCGTCCGATTCCTGGGCGAATTGGTCGCCGCCAGTGCTCCGGAGCATATCTGTAGACAAGACTGCCCACTCAAAACGAGTCATTCGTGAGACATAGTATCAAATGCTGCGGTTCACAGGCAGTAAAACGACCCCTTCAAGTTCAAGTTCAAGACCTCAAAATCCCAAGAGTCATTCGCATGCTCCGGTTTATGGAGTTCGTGTATATTGGCGATGACAAGTCCTCGCCCACTTTAGTGGCGAGTCGATAGTACTCAGTACTATCACAATGCCCTCTTTCAGGCTCGTATTCAAAGGAAACGAAATCAATCGACAGATTCCCATCACAACTCAATTGCATGGCCCACCCAAACAAGGACGGTGAGAACAAAACATCTCACAAGGAACAAATTCAGTTCCCATAACAAATCACCCTCAGGTAGTCTGCATAGGTCTCGAAGAAAGAGGCAAAGGCAACGGAGCCTTCTCATCCTCCTCAAAAACAGCCCTCTCAAGCTTCTGCGTCAACGAAGCACAAAACGTATCAACATACGCCGTCCACGCCGCCGCACAAGCATAAACAAGCCCGATCCAAACAGGAATACAAATAGCAACAACCCAAGGCGGACGAAGCGGGATCCAATCTCGCTGATCATCTGTCATAGCCTCACCACCTTCCCACGGCTGTCCACTAATACCATAAAGCATCCAGACAAGCACCACGCGCAAAAGCGTCCCGTGGAGCAAGTAGACTGCGAAACTCTGCTTCCCGAGCCAGAGGAGAAGCCGGTTCGAGAGGAAATCTTTGGTAGAGGGGGATATGTAGATTGCGAAGATTATCATGTCGATTGCGAGTGCTGTGTAGCGTTTTCCGATGTTGACTTCCGGTGGGAAGATGTATTCTGCTAGTGTGTGCATGCAATTGGACCAGGGGGACCATTCAGGATGTTCGCCTGGGTAGGAGGCTATTAGGAGGCCGAATATGGTTAAGGGGATTGAGATCATTTTGCGTCCGTATGGGTGGTTTTCGATCCAGCTTTTTAGGGTTGCGCAGTAGGAGAGGTCGCTAAGAAGCATGCCGTATACTGCTTGCATTTGGAACGTCTCTGTTCATTCTGTTAGATACTCTTCGTGTGCTTGCATTGAACAGGTGACGATAATATCGGAATTGATGAATCCAATAGGTCTTGGTAGTAGTACTTACCGGTATCCTTCGCGGCGTCCTGATGGAAGTAAAGAATCATACCAACATACACGACCATCCTATACCGAAACCGCATAAACATAGTCGCAAAAAGCAATAGATAAACCAACATAGAAGCCTTCAAAAGCGGCAACAGGGCCCACTGATGATCATCATACGCCATATACCCCGTCGTCCAAGTCGACAAGAAATTCTTCCCCAGCCGCAGAATCTCTTCCCAAAGCGATTCCGATAAATCTGGCGCCGCATATCGACACCACCAACAGTCAGAACGATTAGCTTCAATAAAGCCCCCAAACTGCGCAATAACCCAAGATATGACTAGAGCGATGGTGGCGGGGAATATCAGGCGTGGTGGTCTTCGGAAGGCGCTTTTTGATATGGTTGTGAATGCTCCCATTGTGTCGCCGGCTCGGGATTGTTTTAGTGGTTTTAGGCCGCAGACGTAGCCCGTTAGAAAGGCGAATATGGTAACTCCGATACGGCCTTGCCAGGGGATGCGTAGGATGGGCCATTGTAGGATTCTTGGCGAAGCATCCTCGTTATCGCGGGGGGAGAAGAGGTCGTAGTCCCAAGCTCGGGCGAGATGTGTGAGGACGACTAGGAATGAGGCTATTCCGCGAAGACCCTGTTGTTGAAGATTTCGTATTAGTCTCGGGGTGATATACTTCGGTTAGAAGCAGGACCAGAATATTGCATACATCAATCCATTTGACACTTTTCCTTGGATCACCTTTGGTCGATGAGTTTCCTTGGTTCCAAGAGAAGGCGGCGGCTATCGGGGCACCGATGGACGTTGAGGGGAGGTTATCTCGAATACGAGTGTAGATATGGGAAGTTTGAAGGTATGGCATGGCGACGGAAAAGCAATCCAATAATACTTGAAAGTCCAAGAACGTTCACAGCATCGAATGGCGCCAAATGGCGAAGATATCAAAAGCCTCCAGTTGGCGAAACAGGATTCATGGAAGTATGCAAAGCTGTGATATTGAGGCCCGGGAGAATGTTGAGATAAGTACTATTATCCAAGCACCTACTCCATCAACTTGATCTCCAAGAGGGAAATTGAAATAGAAGTATCAAAAGATCAGAAAGGGGAACAAAAAAAGAAAGTCCCAATATCTCCCCAGATAAGTCCCGCCAAGAAAGAAGGGGCGTCAAGAAGCAGGCCCTGACGCGGCGTAAACAAATTCCTAGTCCAATCCCCGTTAAAAATGAAGTGCTGCAGCACGCCGGTACATAGATGCATAGTAATGTAATAGTTCTAATCAAGGCTTGAATGGCGCGATCCAGAATCCTCCCAGGAACCATGTGCAGGTATCACACGAACCTGCCGGATACATCTACCTACCGCCACCATGGGCTAGTAAAATCACGCGTCGATGGGATTGGTATGCTGGCACTTAACTGTTGTGATCATTTCGATGTAGATAAACATTTCACAGGGGCTGTTTGGTGGCACTGGGCCCTTGCAGGGGTGGCTGCAGCGGCGCGATCTTGAAGGGCATGGACTGTCGATCCTATCATTGGTTGATCAACCCCAGGACTGGTTACAATTTGCTCTACGGAGTACCTAAATCATGAATTTATATTAAGTATTGTGATTATAGTAAAGGTGTAGTATTGTCTTTATGTGAACGCATGTGTACAAGACAATTGGGCTATTTCACAGGGGTAGGATGTCAGATCTATCCTTGACAAGGAGTATCTGTCCTCGAAAGATCGACATCTGAATCAAATGAATTGGAATGTGTGCTAAATCGGGACTACTATCGAATGTACCTCCAGACAATGAGGCTGTGCAATACATATAGTAAACCTCACATGGATGCCCTCGGAGTACATCAAGGTCGCAATTTGAAGTTCAATATAGCCTCCGTACTATTGAGTACTCGTAGTATGCAGTGGCTTGACCATGAAGTTTAGCATACTACTAGTAGGATAGTGTATCATCAGTCATCCGTAAATGAGATTGTGATATAGCAGAAAAGAAGCAATGGTATCAAATTTTATGTCCTCTCATAATCTCAAATAAACCCGGTCCGTTCCTATGTAGATATCCCACCGTAGCATCCATGGATAAATCCAAACCAGCGGGGACAAAATTGATAACCCCAAAGCAAAAATAAAAAAAAGAATACCATCCCAACCGAGAACGCCGATGCAATGAAATAGAATAAAAAAAGGAGAGAGAAAAGGAAAAATAAAAATAAGAAGGCTGCGCATGATCAACGAAATAGTCGACGCCCACCTACACTACCAGAGTTCCAAGTAAAAGCACCCCTCACCCCAAGATTTTCCATACTCAGACCCGAGTAACCAACACCACCGCCCTCACCATCACGCTTGATGCGTCGCACCGCTTCACGCAGATGTGATGGGAGAAGCTGGCCACGGTGGGGATTAGGCGGAGGACGGAATGTTCGACGGGGTCGCGGAGGGATGGGACTTGAAACTGGTGGCCGAGTGAGATTTTTAGAAGGGGATGGGGAAACATGATTAGCAGCCCCTGGTGCCGGAGACGATGCAAGATTTGTATCAGATGGCTCCTTTTTAATGCCATTGCCGAGAGTTTCAGACCCGGCACGCGGCACTGGGGTCCCAGAGGGCGTAGGCGTCGCAGGCTTCGACTGTGCCGCAGCTGCAGCTTCAAGTCGAGCCTCATATGCTTTATCAGCGGCCGCTTCTTGAGCATCGAAGGTATGGCGAGCAGCGAGATCGTGTGCATCGGCCCACTCATCTTGAACCGTTCGCGCCTTTTCAACGATTTCACCAGCAAAGACCTTGGTGAAACCGTTAACCGTAGTGACAACGCTAGCCGGTACAGACTGTGAAAGCGCATGATTAACAATACGGCGAAGCGATTCCTTTCTCAGCTTGGCCCGCTTAAACAAATCATACCGCTCCGACTGAGCAGAATTAAAAGCATCAACAAGAATCCTATAAAGCCCCCAAAAAAGAAACCAATTAGCAATCAAAATCTCCACCCAAGAAAAGAAGAGAGAGAGAGGGGAAAAAAACATACGCAAGATTCTTCTTCTCAGCCTCTGTATCAGTCGTACCCTCCTCCCGACCAAGAAGTTCCCCCTCATCATCATCATCGTCGTCATCAGCATCATCGGCATTCTGACCACCGCCACCACCCCCAATCCCACCTCTCACTGACCCTTCACCATCAACAGATCCCATGCGCGTATTATCACCAGCGCGAGAACTGAGCGCATCTTCACGCTCACGTTCGCGTTCCTTTTCAGCTTTACTCTTCCTACCGCGCTTTTTACCGCGAGCTGCGCCGGCAAATACGCCATCCGCACTCGCTCCGCCTAGACTTCCTGTAAAACTGCCCGTAACGCTCCCGGCGTCGCTAGTTGCGCCGAAACTGCGCTCCGCTGCATCAAGGTTGACAGGGAAGGATGTTTGGCGGAGCGGGTGCATTCGCTGCTTCTTACCGATTGGTTGGGAGGAGACTGAGGAGATGGAGGGTCGTTTGAGAGGGTTTGTTGGTGTTTGGTAAGGTGGTGGTGACGACATTTTGAAGGTGTATTAGAGTTGTCGAAGGGGGCGACTTGAGATGTAGATGTGGGATTTGGGAGAGTAGCGATTATTGCGACAAGGGGATTAAAGGAGGTGAGGTCTGTCGCTGCTCTATTCGATATGCTATGTTGGCGGATAGAGAGTAACTCGGCGAGGAGTCCGCAGACTCAATATTGGGTTGCCGGATTCAGGAGACGAAGAGCAGCATCGATGTAGGAGGCGATATGAACGTCTCTTCGAGAGTTTCGCTTGATTCTAATGTCAAAGGCGATGGTCGGTAGATAATGGTCGCCTCCGGGATGAACGAGTGTCGTCGGCTCTGTCGCGCATCCGTGAAAGTGACTCTCAGTCTGATACTGGAGATAGCTACGATACTGCCATATCTCACCGCCCTCATGGCCAAATTGAGCGTTGGGGAGTATCTACGAACTGAGCTCAGTCTAATGAATGGAGAATAGAGAAAATATTGATGGGGGATTGAATGTACGAATGTGAATTATGAATAAAGAGTGGCTGCAAATAAAATCCACAAGAAAGCTTGGAAAAATCGCTGATGAAACCAAGCTTTGAAACATAGGCAAGAGAAAGAGACGCTGAGTGCATAAGAATGCAAGGTTGCGTACTATGTAGGGACAGGAAATCGAACTGTGTACATGATAACAATATGGGATAAGAATGAGGCAACAAAAATCTCATGAAAACGAACAAATTGAAATGTCGAATTTCATCGACAGCGTAGCATGACGGCTGAAAAAGGCCGGCCAGTGGAGAGTGAAGGCAATGAAGCTTCATATCAATTTAGTTTCAAGGTGAGACCTTAGAACTTCTCTCCAATCCGGGGTGCCCCCCCTTTCCAGTCGTTGCGCTCATAGTAACGGAACACAAGGTCGTATCCGTTCAAATCATGAACGATACGGTCAACGCGGCGGTAGCCTTCGACATGCTCCATCTTGGGGTTGCGGTGCGCCGCGTGGCGCTGCAAGTGGGAAACCTGATGGAAGCCGTTGGTATCGGCCTCAATTTCCTCGATTGAGGGCTTGGTCTCAAACAAGGTGATGCTGAAGCGACCGGGCTTGAAAATATCGACAACCTGCTGGATGATGTCGGCCGTGGTCTTGCCATTCTGAGAGTGCGGCACATTGGTCTCGAAAGATGCGTAAGAGCAATGCGGCTCTGGAGTGACGTGGACGGTGAAGTAGTGGGTTGGCCCCTTACTATCCGGAGCAGGAACAACACCGTTGGCAGAGAACCCACAGGGCGTGAAAAGGTACGCATCGATGCGGGCATCGGGGAACTTGCCCTTGGGATAGACGTCGGAGAGACCGCACGACTCTGAGACCACAGTACCGAGAGCATGACCCTCTGTGGTGAGTTCGGCTGGCAGAACGCCGCTTCCCTTCATATCGATATCATCTTCCGGGTCCGAGTTGTTGCTGAAGACATCCAGATGCTCAACGTCGTCCTCCTTTTCGAAGTTGCGATAGCGCTTCTCTGCCACACTGGTGGCATTTTCCAGATAGAATTGCTTCGCATTCTCTTCATCCAAGTCGGTCATCAGAACCTCCAAAGTCTCATCATGCTCGTCACAATCAGTAGCGACAGGAGAGGGAGGGAATTCGAGAACCTTTGTCTCGGTCTCAGTGAATTCGGCCTCTTCCTGAGGGCTTGCTGGTGGGGTGAGCAAGGTGTGAGGCTCAGTCAGATACAGATACCAGTGCTCTCCATTCATCTTGCCAATCATGTAGGCACTGCCGTTTTGGAACAACTTGTCCATTGTGCGAACCTCATCACGCCAGCTGCGGTGAGGACCACGCTGACGATCAGGGAACAAGAAGTTCTTGCGGCTATAGAAGACCCGATACGGGGCCGCAGCGACAGTGATTCCACGAGAGGGAGGCGCGGTGGCGCGCGGGAAGCCTGCGAATAAAGTAGCGATCTCCAAGATGCGCGGAAGACCAGACAGCAAGGTCGTGGTACCACAAGTCTTCAAGATGAGCTTGTGGGGCCAGACAAACATGCTGGACTCCGACAGAAGATAGGCATCTGCATCCTCGGATGAGACAATAGAGAGAACCTGGCAGTTGACAAGGTCGAGCATGTCCTTCCAGATATCGCTGGGAACTTTCTTCAGGCCCTCTGGGCCGGCAGCACCAAGCTCGGTGGCAGATGGAGCAAACCACACCTCTAGCAGCTTCTCGGGACCTATTGAGACATGGTTAGATCTTGGGCTCGATATGAAACAAAAAAAAGTGGTGGAATATAACATACCCTCAAAGGCATTACTGGAATCAAGGTCCTGCGTAGCCTCATAGTTGATGGTCAGAGAAGGTGTCCCCGCAAAGGAGGAAGGCGAGGTGGTATAATTCTTCGGAATACCGACGTAAACCATTTCCGCTCAATGTTGCAGCCGAAGCTTGTAAAAAATTGAGACACTAAACGGAGCGAAGAAGCTGTGGGAGACGTCGGACCGCCCTGGGAATTGCGTGTGTGTTTGAAGACAAAAGGCTTTAGAAGCACTGTCTACTTGCTCAGACGAACAAGGGGGCGGTGCCCGTCTGAGAAGAGAAGGCCTTTAGAATAAAAATGAACTGGCTAACAGACCAGCGGGATAGGAACCTAAACAGACCGAAAGGGCCGCTAGGGAGGAAGAAATGCGAAGGAGAGGAAGAAAATGGTACAAGGAATTGTGACGATCAGTCCAGTACCCTCGTGCTGGAAGATACCGATACCGGTCAAAGTATCGGGTCTAGCAGACGAGAGTATCTGCTCTGGTATAAGGTGGGGTGGGTAAAGAGGTAGAAACGACTTGCGGAAGTCGCGTTATCGAGGTCTGGGGAGCGACGAAGTGGACCGGGTTAGCAATTGCATCGGGATCAATTAAAAGAGAGAAAGATCAAGGGAAGGCCGAAGGGAATCGAGTGCGCATCAATTGCCATTGTCAAAAGAACAAGGGTGCCTGATGCGTTCCGGATCAATCGCGAGCGACTCTGGAGCACAGTATCTGCGTGTTCCAGGTAGGTTGTGCGACAACCTTTGGACGACCAAGATAGATAATGGATGAGGGTGCGGGCGAAGGTGAGGGGTAGGTAGGCAAAAGGCAAAGGAAACCAATTCATACATACTTGGCAGGCTTAGATAGAAATCGCAGAAGATCCTTTGGGCTCATGGAAGGCTTGCAAAGAGATTCTGGGTTAAAATTGCACGATGTCGCGCGGGGCCACAGTCGTGAGCATCAGTGAGGGGAAGCGAAGAAAAAAAAAGACCACGAAAAAAATGGGCACGAGATTTATCGGATTGACTCCGGAAAGCCCAAGTGTATGCCCGAGATGCGATTGACTGCACAGGGCGCGGGATGACAAGAAACAGGCGTTCTTGTTTAGATGTCGTTGGTCCAAAAATGCCACAAGTGGTCGATTTGAAGACCTCAAAGAGGAGGGGTGGCAGCTGTAAAATGTTTGCGCGGATGTTGGTTTGGTTTGGTAATGAGCGATTTTATGTGTGGGCCCGGGCTCCGTGGGGCGCGATCAAAATCTGACATCAGGGAATGAGCATTCATACTGTGGGTAAGGTGCAGTCGGGTTGACGACCGGAACTGGGATTGGTTACACACGAGAAAATGGGGGTGGTTTTCAATGATTTTTTTGATACAATCACGAAGATTGTAGTGTGGTAGACTGTAGAAGGATCTTCTGTTTCTTCTTGAATAGAAGAGAAGATGAAGAAGAAGAAAAGAAGTCAGAAAGCGAAAAGCCAAAAAAAGAAGCAGCAGGCGACAAGGCCAGAGCCCAGCCTAGATTAGGCAGGCACACGAGCGGTGAAGAGCAGCAGAATAGACTTCCCGTTGTGCCTGAGCGGAGAAAGGGCGATCGTCGGGGAAATCACAGCGAAACAACCAGTCACAGTAGAGAGAGTATGCATTGGATAATGCAGATTACTTACTGGGAAATACCCTACAGAACAATAGTTTTATATAGTATTAATGTAGTAATAATAATAATACAATTATACTAGTAAGACCAATCAAAATAGAAGTAAAAAGGCCTAGATTTTTTAGAAGAGAAACGTCATAGCTAAATGGGGTACATAGTACTAGGTACATACACCCCTAACTGACTAGGTACCTAAGTTACCTAAAGGCTAAGTTACTTTCCCCCCTTCCCCAAACGCCTGAGTCATAACGCCATATCCGGTGCTGCAATCAAGTTTCCTGCTTCCTTCCCCTCATACTAGTATGCTCCCCCTCCCTCCCCTCCCCACCGAGTCTGGTCTAAAGGGTATGTGAATAAAATGTCTCCAGCTCGCTAGGCATCTAAGATTATATGGGCCAATTGAACTTCGTTGGCCTCGGCAATGCGACTGGCGATCAGATCGCCCACCTTGTCGGTCAACTTTGACCGCAATTCCTCCGACACTGCCGCTGGGTGACCATTGGCTAACGAAACATGACTATCCCGCAGAGATGCCAGCAAGGCCACAAGCGCTTGCAATACCCGTTCAGCAGCAGGTCGTCGAGTAGAATCCTCAATGCCGTCGCTCAGTAGTTTTGAGTATTCGCTGAGATTAGGGATAATGAGTACTCGCACCACTTCTGCGCCGCCCACCGCTTGCATTCCAATGACAGCTCCGTAATGGGCACCGAATGGCTTGGCTGGGTCGAGGAAGGCCTTCAGGCAGGATCGCACCAGTCGAGGCTTCAGCATATGAGACGAATGTGAGTACTTTTTGGCGATGAGGCCGAGAAGGGTCGCTGCAAGGTCACGGAGTGCGAACTGTTCTGCCATATCTGCAGCTCCACCGAGTTGTCGGCCGATCAGACAGGTCAAGATAGAGGGAACGAGAGAGGCAACCTAGGGGACCCTTGTCAGTTTTCAAAACACACATATTATTTGGGGGTGGAGGGAGTAGGGTAAAACTCACATAAGGATCCACGTAGAGTGATTGATTTTGGACCAAGGCTTCAGCCATGTGCATGACCTGTGTCAAAACGAATATATCCTTAAGACCATGGGTGACCTTCTCGGCAATGAACTGGACAAAGTACGGAACCAATTGGTGAAGGCCCGGGTCCTCCCGCAAGCTGGAATATCCTGATGTTCGGAACTCCTCGCTATTCTCATCCAAGATTGCGCTGCAGACTTTCTCGAAGTAGAGCTGCAATTCTTTGGACAACACATGCTTCACCAATGGTTTGACTGATACATCCCCGGAACCACTCATTGCTGCCAGTGTCGAGTTGGCATTGGGTCCCTTCGATGCCAGCTCGAGATTTCGGGAGTCGGATGCCGTAGGATTCTGAGAGATCGAGGGCTGCACGCCTTCCACTGCGAGCCAGTGACCTACAGTAGAGAGTCGTCAGCTTTTTCTTATTTCGCCTCATCCCCAACGGAAACCAGTGCCAAAAAATTAACTTACCAGTGAAAGATACCTCACGTGGTACCTTTGGCAGCGGTGCGTTTATAAGTTTCTCGAAATCCACTTCCTCATCCTCAACGTAGAACAACGGTTGTCCAGGGCCCAAAGATGCCTCTCCAAATCTCAGAGGTCGGAGGGACTCGTATCCGTAGAGAGGCTCTACGTCCAAGTTGCGTAGGGCGAGAGAAATGTCCTGGGTGGTAAGGACGGTGCGTTTCGCGTGGCGCATCGATTTCAACGCTTCCTCCAGTACCTGCGCGACCCGGTATTCAACGTCGCGGGCAAGATTCTCCGTCACATCGTGGTTGAGGTTGGTGATGCCGACCGATTCGGCGACATCGCGGATATTATCTGGATTCCAAACGGACATCTTGGTTATATGTGATCTCGGTGCGCGCGAATGAACAGTTCGGGGGGTATCGTATCATTGACCGATGATGCACTCGACAGAAAGCAGTGGTTTGGAGTTAAGAGAGACCTAGCAGGAAGCAAGTCGCATTATGAGGTTCACCTCTCATTCAAATCCAAAAAAAGAGAAGGCGATAGACAAAAGCGACGAGTCTACCTTCACCATGTGAGGTTCTAGCCACTTCCCAATCGTGTGGCAGGGAGCTTGTCGATAAGAAAGTGAGTTGCGCATTTGGGTGTTGCAGTAAACCGTAGGAGCTTGGGGACGTGCGCGGATGATTGTCTCTATGTACTCCCCGTAATAGACACTACGTTAATGACTCGGAGCTCACTTTCGTGTTAAAAAAAGAAGGCTTTCTTCGATTGTAAAAATATATAAAAATTAAAAATTGCTATGAAAAATACAGAATAATTAATATTTCTGAAGTACTAGTACGGGTGCCTGTCTATGGAATCACATAAAACGACGCACCAAAGCAAGACTGGAGAGTGTCGCGCACAGCTCCTTCGGGTATCACAACAGACAGCTCAACAGGAACGTGAGCTTTTACTTGGTTTCATCCTTGACCTCCTCTTTGGCCTCCTCCTTGGATTCTGCCTTGGGTTCTTCCTTGGTAGACTCCTCCTTAGCAGGCTCCTCTTTAGCAGGCTCTGCAGTGGGCACCTCAGAGGTCTCCTTTGGCTCCTCAGGCTTAGCAGAGCTCTCGACAGCAGTAGCAGTGGCAGTTGCCTCGCCGGAAGTCTCAGCAGGCTTTGCTTCCTCCTTGACTTCCTCCTTCTTTTCTTCCTGGTCTTCCACCAGCTGAACCGTGCGACCCTCATCCTTGAGATCAGCGCCCTTTCCACCGTAGGTCTTGGGCAGCTTATCCGCGATAGCAGCGGGAAATTCACGAGCAAGGTTGACGCCATTGGTGATGGGGTGGAATTTGCGAGTTGTGTTGCGGCTCAGGATAAGTTTCATAGCCGAGAACATCCAGCCCATAATGGAGGGCACATTGACGAAGAACTTCTCGCGCAACAACTCCGGGTAGGCAGTGGAGAACACATCGATCGTCTTCTTGGTGGCGGCACGAACAGCGGGGTCCATACGGAAGAATTTCACGTTCTGGTAGTCATGGACCTGGACCATTTGGTAGGGGTCTTTCTCTCCGTCGTAGTCGATAACCTCGGTTGCGTCCTTCATCTTGAGGTCTTGAACAGCAAGTTCCATAAGAGCGGCGCGCCACTTAACGAATCTATTGAATGTGAGCGGTGTTTTGAAAAGCTGCGAGAAAATCTGAACACTTACTCATCTGAGTCCGAGAAAGTTGCAGTCATATCTTTGACAGCACCGTAGACATTCCAGGTAAATACCAGGGGGTTACCACCCTGATCGTAGGTAGTCAGGTATCCCAAACCTCCATACTTCTTAGCACTATATCTACCAGACTCGATCAAGGCCAAGGGGTTGGTCTGCTTGCGCCACTCAAGAGCTTTGCGCAACTGGTCCTCGGCAGCGGTCAGGTTACCCTCGTTGGCGCGAAGAAACTTGATCAGCACGTTGACGGTAGGGATATCTTCTGTGCCTTTGAGCGGCACACCCCACATCTCATCGTGGCCAGTCTTGGTCAGGATAGCGGGGAGGTGGTCGAAGAAGTCGCCCAGGGACGGGATCTTGGTCACATATGCTGGTTTCTGAGGCTTTTGTTCCTCGGGTTTAGCTGTCTCGGGCTCGGCGACAGCAGCAGGTGTGATTTCGTCTTTGGCAGCAGACTCTTCGGGCTTCACAGGCTCAGGTTTGGCGGGTTCCTCAGACTTGGGTGCATCGGTGCCATTTGTCTCAACAGCAGGGGCAATGGGAGCTTCTGTAGGTGCTGCCGTTTCCACAGCCTCTTGCTTAATCTCCGCTGCGGGAGTCTGCTCAATAGGAGTCTGCTCCACAGGCTTCTGGTCAGACATGGTGAATATAGTTATAATTTCTTTGGCGAAGAGACAAAGAGAATAGAAAGCAACAATGCAGCAACAGCAGAAGTAGAAGCAGAAGCAATAACAGAAGAAAAGCGCAAAAGTTCAGGGGGGAAAAGAAAAAAAAGGCAGGGGCCGGCCGCCTTGTCAATGGGACCACTTATCAATCGGGGCCCACCCAGAACGACCCTCTTCCCCCCCCCACCTGTCAATCCCGACTCAAATCCCACTCCGACGCTAATTACACCTGCGACCGGTCCAATTCTATCAAGAGTCCTTCGCTTGGATATTCTATCTGGCGAATGGACCCGGTAGTTTGGCTATGTGATCCATCGAAATTCGTATCTGGTACTTGGTATTGGGTATTCGGTTTTGGTTGATCCCAAGGTCGGGACGAAAACGAAGGATATTAGGTGGGACGGCGGGATCGTCAACAGCTCAACACCAACCAATGTCAGTCTAGACCCGGGGTGCATTTCCGGGCGTCTAGTCTGAATCGGAATAATGGTGTATGAGAAGTTACCGTGGAGCTCTGAAGCCACGGACCCGTCTATTTGGATGTTTGATGTTTGTTATGATTTTCCTCATTCGGGTAAGTATACTTCATGGCTACTACAGTACCTAAGGACCACTGGCAACACTATATGGACTATACTAGTAGTATACTACTACGCAGAAGGATCACACTCAGTCTCCACAATCTAAATTGGGTAATCTTGTTCTTACTCTAGAAATTAGGAGATTTGACTTGAAACATGCTAGTCCCAGTATGTGCCTGTCAGAGCGACTCGGAAGTACACTAGTGCCACTTTAGTGTGATGCATCACAAACCGTAACCATGCACGCCAACACTTCGCCTAGAAATAAGCATTCAATAGCTAGGTCTTTAGATGCCAGTAATATATAGACTACTCAAATGAATTGAAAGAAAGTTGGCACTTTTGAACTACAAGTATGGATGTAGCCCTGGAGCCCTGGAGGGACACAGATAGGTAGTAATATGCATGAAGACCAACAACTTGAAATTCTACAATTGTACAAGTACCCAAATAAACCAAAATGGTATCATGTTAAGCGACAGCCCTGAGAAATACTCCTCGGACAAATCCCTTTTCTGACTCGGATCCTGCTGTGTATGCCGGGTTGAAAACTCACCCTGCCAGTCTTTGCCTACTATGAGAAACTTGAAGCATAGCAAACTTGAAGGACCTATCGACATCACGGTACTTACATAGACGCTCGTTATAGACACAACCAGTTCCATACAGTCCAAAATAAGGTGCTAGTATTGATTATGCACATACTACTAGTATCTTTGAAGCATCAAAATACCCTGGGTTCTGATCTTCCCAGGTTGATGATACCTCCCAGCTACGCTAACAATAACTAGTACATTTGAATATCCATTCCAGGACGAATGTAACGGTCGTGCGACCTCTACTTCCCAGGTTGAGTGTGACAGACGCCGATTCCACGGCAGGCCATGAGTAACAGCTACTACTAGTAATGGTGGTAATTATTGGGGAATTCCTTGAGAAGTACAGGTTCAATAGGGGCCCGGGGTTTGGGGTTGGGAGGGAAATCTGATAGTGGTCCGATGAATATAGTGTATTTCGACATTTAGTTCCACTTGAGGGTAGTATAATAATGACTACTAGTGTTTGACAACCTTGAAGCTTGAACTGGAGATAGGAGTGGGCTGATATGATAGTAGTATAACCTTGAAAACTGACTTGGCAGGTGACACATTGTCGCTGCCAGTTCTGGTTATTGTGGATTCTCTACGGATCTAAAATCACACACAAGAGAGGAAAATCAGTCTGAGTACTCTGGCACAATCTCTGACCTAAAGACAGGGAAATAAAGCCTAATCGACGATAAAAGAAAAAGAAGCGAAGAAAACCTGGAGCGAGAGTTAAAGCGCTTGGGGAATATACAGATGACGAAAGTAAAAAAAAAAAGGCAAAAGGGGGTTAGTCAGAATGGGACGAAGCAGACTTGAATCCGCCCGAAAAGATATTGGGAACACCACGATGGGAAGAGGTACATCGATAAACGAGGAAGAAGGGAGGGGAGAGAGAAAAAGACACAATCAAGCTAGAAAGTTGAGAGATATGCAACTATTGGCCGTTGCGATATTGTTCGGGAATTGAGGGGACTGCTGGTGGGGGACCTGGTTCGGTTTCATCCTCGTCCTCCTCCATTTCATCGAGCTCCTCGGGGTGCCTATATTAGAGGGTTAGTAAAGCTCGAGTGGGTGTGTATTGACATGTATACAGGGAAACATACGCAAGGAGTTCTTTGATGTTCTTCATCTCATAGTGCTTCTTCCGGTGCTCCTCAAACTGACGGTGTTTCTCCTTCGCCTCATCCGTGCTAAGCAGAGCGTCGCTGTTTGCTTCACCGCCAACAACCACATGCTTATCACTCTTGTGGGAATCCGTGCTCATACTACGATCACGGTAGATCCGGGGGTCTGAGGCAGCATCCGCTGTGGCTTGGAATGACTCCTCAGGCTCACCAAGCTCGAGGTTGGGGATGTCGTCTTCAGAGAAAGCCTTTTTGGGGTGATGCTGGTGGTTGGCCCTGCTGGGGTTGTCGAGTTCGTCAACAACAACATCTTGAGCATCGATCAGGCTCTCCTTGGCTTCTTCGAGGCGCATTTCCTCATCGTCTTCTGCTGGGTCGTAATGAGGAGCGTAGGGAGTTTTGGGTTCGTCGATCTTCATTTTCGCGGTGCGGTCCTGCTCCGTCAAATACAAGTTGGCTTCATCCCACTTCAGACGTGGCTCGTTTTCGTCATGGGCACTTTGGACTGATTGCCTGCGCGACGTGGATCCGGGACGGGTGGTGGATGAGGATCGACGACGGCCGGCGTTCTGAAGGGTGTTTTGGAGAGTGATTTCCTTGGTATCGGAAGGTTCGGCGATGGCAGGCACTTGAATAGGCTCGTTGACGGGAGCTGCGGGAGGTGCAGACCCGAAGGATTTGTTATTTTTGAGGATACCTATCACCAAGCAAAGAAAAGAGGAAGAGAACCCTTCTGTTAGTCCTGCAGTCCTTCAGTCCTTTTTCGACAGCCTAAAACAGCTTACCCCTCGGCCGCGGGTGCACATCTTCGGTGCTGTGTGCCTTTGCCGGCATATGCGGTGCGGTTGTCATGGTGGATAGCTGGTGAAAAGGAGATGAAGACGCCGTCCGATTTTCAAATGGACGTAGGCAAGAAATCTTCCGGAGGGGAAAAAGAGTAGGGGTGGGCTTGTCAGCCGCAGGGTCAGAGGGGCGTGTGTGTGTGGGCGTGATCAGCTTTGTCTAGATGACAGGTAAGATTAATGATCAGCTAAGCACAGAAGATGTGTATGTAGGTGGACGGATCGGGCACCTTCAGCCGTGAACACTGAACAGAGCTGACTCTTTAGAAGTTGATGTTGAAGTTAAAAAAAGAAGTCGAGAGGACTGGAAGATAAGATGTTACCTTGCGGGAACTTCGAACTTCGAAGGGCAGCTGCGACCGAGGGGCACGTGGGGCGTGGGGCAGCTTTTTAGGCGATGACGTCGGCCTTGGCTGCCTGACGTCTTCAGCTGTTTCATTCTTCATGCCTGAGGCAAACTGCTGCATTCTCTAACGTATTTCCAAAGCGAACCGCCCACCCAAGCGAGCCGCCCACACCGCTCACCACTACATCTTTGAACTAAAATTTTACCACCAAAACGCCATTATATTGAGAAATCTATCTACTAGGGCACCAATTAATTGAATGACCTACTTTATGGCAGCCGCTACACCTTACCTGCCGCCGTCTCGTTGGTGGAGGTGGTAGAATAGGCGGTTCAATGGGCCCTGGTAGAGGTTCCTCAACGTGTTCAACTGGCTGAATTTGCTGCTCAATAAGCTGCGAGGCCTCTTCAACAGTTAACCCCCCTTCGTGTGGTATTTGTCGATTTGATCGTATACGCTTTTGTCGTTTCTTCTCGTTTGTAGCGCGTAGATTAGCATTTTCCTTTGCTAGAAGCGCGGCGTTATACATTGAGAGAAAGCAGCCTTTGATAACTTGATTAAGTATAATTTTAGTTAGAGTTAGAGGGCTTTTTGAACGTTCCTTAAGTAAGGCTTTGAGTGAAGAGGCTTGCTTTTTAAGTTGAAGAACTGTTCTTGGTGTTTTTGGAGTAAAAATACTCGATCTGCTACTTAGTCTGCTTCCTAGGGGTGTAGGTGTTCGTAGTACTATATTTAGCTTTGAGAGTATACGATCTAGGTTAATTAGTACTAGACCTACTGCTATAAAGCTATTTTGAATAGTCTCTGGTTTGAAGGCCTCTATACGTGCTTGAGGATATACTGCCAGAAAATCTAGCTTATCGATATAGTTATATCCTGTACGTACTTAATTCTCAACCAAACGTCTATATAAGCGTTTAAGAACAGCAAAACACCTAATATCTAGTGGCTGAAGAAGGTGAGATAAGTATGCTGGTATATAAAGTAGTATAATCAAGTTCTTAGTACAGATCCGATCAAACTAAGGTGTAAGATGGCTATTATGGCTATTAAGAATAAGAAGATAAAATTTCCCTTTCGTATGTATAGTTGTAGCTGGAATAAAAAGCTTTTCAAGCCATCGTAAGCCAATCTCATTTGTAGTCCAGCCATTTTAAGAGACTTTAAATCGCCAGTCTTTTAGAAGGTTATTAAACCAGCTTTCGATATAGACTTTGCCTTTGAATATAATGTATAGAGGTAGTACAAAACCACTTGCACTAATTGACTTAATTATTGTCACCTATTCACGATTTCCAGGCTATAGAATTGCTCGCCGACCGTAGTATTCAGCACGTGTTACTACTTTAGCAGTTGCAATAAGACCCATTGCAAAACCAGTCTCATCAAAATTATAGATATCTTCTAGCTGGATACCATTCTCATCAATCACACGTTAAACGGTATTAAACCACTCACGTAAAGACTTTGGATCCTCATTTTGAGCACGTTGATAATCATAGCGTCTCGAAAAACGTGTACGAAGCTCCTCACGGCGTTTAATAAAATTTAATAGCCAATTTTTACTAACAACCAATAAGAGGGTAGATCCACGCTCCGCAAGTAGAATATTAGCCATTTCTCGTACAGTAGATGGCCTGGGTGCTGCTCCACGTGAATCCATAGAGAGTATCCATTGTACAAGTGAATCCTCCTCATTTTGTGTCAATTTATGACTGTTGGCGCGTATATTCTCTCGATTTGCGGTACCATTAAGCCGATCACGTAGCGTAGTCCAAGGAACGTCGTATATCGCTGCAGCTGCACGAATAGAGCTTGCTGATTGGTTTTGAATAGCCTTAATAGCTAGCAGTATCCTTCCCTCCTTGCTAGCAGTATTTCTGCTAGTTTGAGCGCGTTTTGGTGGCATGGTGGGTGTTTGAAAATGGAGAGAACGCGTCGGAACGTGA
>AOTG01000232.1:0-19560 GCA_000347475.1 Penicillium paxilli ATCC 26601
CCCCCCGGCAAATTCAATGATCACCTGCGAAAATACCCAAGGGTGCTTCACCCCCCCCTTGAACGGAGCAGCAGACTTGAAAGGACGAGAGAGAGAGAGAGTGGTGGAGAGTATCCCTTGAGATGCTCTCTCGGACCCTCCAGTCACGGCGCTAACGCCCCTCGGTGGATCTGTCAAATCTGGGGATGCTCGGCTTTGCCCGCGATCGGCTGTGAGTTGATCCTTCACATCTCTTTGAAGAAGGGACCCTCTTTAAAGGAACTGTTGATGGTGAGTTGGCCCATGGGATGACTTTCAACCTATCTCAACCCCTATGAGGGTATCCATGGATATACTACATAAACACGACTCATTCACAAGGCAGCCCAATTTCGGGCTCGTATAGTTTGGCTAAACAGGAACTACTGCAGTGCCAGCTATCAACACCCAATCTTAACCAGTAAGGGATCCTGCACCAGGCCTGCAAGTGATTCCCGGAGGAAATAAGTCGTGCTAAAATATTGAGTCCGAGTCGGCAACGGGTGTGGGGAGGGATCATCATCCCTAGAATAATTATGGAGAACTGAAGACGGAGGAAATGCATGGGATGGGCCCACTCAACAGTCACTCACAGTCAACTACATATGTATAATCACTCAAATGCGATCTTTTCAGAGTCAATCAGGCCAGCTGGGTAATTCCAATCGAGACTGTCCGTTTACCCCTGCATAATCCTATCTCTTTGGTCTCCGAGGCCCGTCTTCTTTGTTTACCCTGGTGTCACGTGTGTACCTGTTTGTCCCTGAAGATGGGTGCAAACAGAGCAAACATCCTCTATGGGACTGTAATGAGGGTAATCACATGATATCGCGAATGGATGGCCACGCGCGACGCGCCTTCAAGACATTCAAGTTGCAGATCCAACAAGACTCGGATTAGTCTGGGGATGATCTGGGGTACATCCCAAAATGTCATCCGAGTCGGATTATTTTGATGACGATGACTTTGTTGTCCCAAGTACTCCTGCCGGTCACCTACCCTCCCCTCGACCAGTCAAACGCCGTCGCGTCAATTCGCCGACTCGCGGGGCAGGTCTCATTGACGATGCCGCCTCCGAAACCGATTCGTTCTCGTCGATGGATGATGATCTGATGGAAGATCGTCGAGATCCATCCTCCGACTATGATGAACAACCTCAGCGCTCCAAAAGTCGGAGCTTTGTTCCGAAACATAGCAATTTCCAAGAGAACATGTTCGTCACTCAACTCACCCAGCCCGACTCCAGCCCCGAACGTATTCGCGGTCCCAGATGGAAGAAGCCAGAGCCGAAAGCACCAACACCAGAGCCAATCCGGACCCCGCCATTGAATCAACCCAGACAAGAACCGAATAATTATTATAATGAGGAGGAAGAACTGCGAGCAGCGCTTGCCGCTTCTATGGATGCATTCGAAGAGGAGAATACAATAAGAGCGGCACTGAAACCAGAAGAACTGGCCACGAAAAACCACATAGCACCATTATCTCGTCCAGATAATAATGCTGTATCGGTTGACGCCTCTTTTGAACTGGACGACATCCCCGATGATGCCTTTGATTCTTCACCCTGCCTCTCGCCAGTCGACCGACCTGCACAGCCAACTTCCTTACAATCAAGCTTTTCGAGCTTTTCCCGCCCTTCAGATCACCCTAAATACACTCGTCAAAGTACTCTCTTTGGTATGACAGCGCAGAATCTGGATCTTCTACCCCCGGACGAACACGATATGGCCCCACCTGATAAAGTCGAACCCCCGACTCATCACAAGCTCAACCAGGATTCCCTGAACACATGGTGGTACCCCACGAATCTGGGAAATATTCGAGACTATCAATACAATATATCGCAAAAGGGTCTTTACCACAATTTGCTTGTCGCACTTCCCACCGGTCTGGGAAAGACCTTTATTGCGGCGACTATCATGCTCAACTGGTTCCGATGGACGAAGGATGCACAAATAATTTTCGTGGCCCCTACCAAACCACTGGTCTCGCAGCAGGTTTCTGCTTGTCTAGATATTGCGGGCATACCACGATCACAGACAACAATGCTCACTGGTGGTGCAGCCCCCGGTATTCGTGCGGAAGAATGGCAAGCAAAGCGCGTATTCTTCATGACGCCACAAACCTTGATCAACGATCTGAAGACTGGAATCGCCGACCCAAAGCGAATCGTGCTTCTCGTTGTGGATGAGGCTCACCGTGCAACTGGAGGTTATGCCTACGTGGAAGTGGTCAAATTCCTACGTCGCTATAATAAAAGCTTTCGGGTCCTCGCATTGACGGCAACCCCAGGATCAACTGTTGAGTCGGTCCAAGCAGTCATTGATGGACTGGACATCTCTCGGGTTGAAATCCGGACGGAGAACTCAATTGATATTCGGGATTATGTGCATGCACGTAATATCGAGATCGAAACGTTTGAAAATTCCGAGGAAATGCTCTTCTGTATGGATCTTTTCTCGACGACCCTGCGACCGTTGGTGGAGCAGCTTACGACATTGAATGCATACTGGGGAAGGGATCCCATGGCACTCACTGCATTCGGGCTCACTATGGCGCGGCAAAAATGGATGCAGTCAGACGCTGGCCGTAACGCAAACTTCGGGCTGAAGGGTAAAGTCAACGCGATCTTCAGCGTTCTTGCTAGTCTTGCGCACGCAATCGACCTGTTGAAGTTTCACGGCATTGTACCCTTCTATCGGCACTTGCAGCACTTCAGGTCCAATAATGATGGGAAAAAAGGTGGTAAATGGCAAAAGCAAGTTATTCAGGATGAAAGTTTCAAAAAGCTCATGGGACACCTTGAGCCATGGAGCAAGGATCAAGAATTTATTGGTCACCCGAAACTCGAGTACCTCAAATCTGTTATTCTCAACCACTTCATGGATGCGGGCGAAGGACGTGACACTGGCGAGAACAGTGGCCAGCCAGCCACTCGCGTAATGATCTTTGTTCACTTCCGTGACAGTGCTGAAGAAGTGACAAGAGTGTTGCAACGATATGCACCCATGATCCGGCCTCATATTTTCGTTGGTCAAAGTAGTGCCAAGGGCTCCGAAGGCATGGACCAGAAGACTCAACTCAAAATTATTGAGCAGTTCAAGGGAGGAACTTATAATACGATCGTCGCAACCTCTATTGGAGAGGAGGGATTGGATATTGGAGAAGTTGATCTGATTGTCTGTTACGATTCTTCCGCTTCGCCCATCCGCATGCTGCAACGTATGGGTCGAACCGGTCGTAAGAGAGCCGGAAACATCACACTTTTGCTCATGAAAGGCAAAGAGGAAGATTCATACATCAAGGCAAAAGACAACTACGAAAAGATGCAGCAAATGATTGCGAGTGGTTCTCGGTTCACCTTCCACGACGATCGATCTGCTCGTATTCTCCCAGCTGGAATCCGACCTGAGGCAGACAAGAGGGTCATCGAAATCCCGCCAGAAAATTCTCAAGCAGAACTTCCTGAGCCTAAACGCCGGGGTCGAGCGCCCAAACGGCCCCCAAAGAAGTTTCACATGCCCGATGACGTCGAGACCGGATTTACTCGAGCATCAACATTGGAAGAAGGCTTCAAAAAAGCGAAAGCCAAGGCTGCGAAACCCAAACCACGACCTCGCACACCTACGCCCGAACCTGTGGATATCCCAACCTTGGAAGAAGTTCTACTCAATGAGACTGAAGAAAAAGAACTCGAGAGTCATTACCAGAACATTGGCGACACGTCGCCGCAATTCATTCGATACCCGCGTAACGATGCATTCCCACGGCTGCAACTTATCGCAAGGCCCACCAAAAACGTGCGACATGGCTCTCTGACACAACGCATGGTTTCTACGCTACAGAAGATGGAGAAAGCCAGTCCCGACTGTGAAGAAAGGTACAAGCGAATCCTTGCTCACGAAGCCCCGAATTCCCCCAAGCCATCCTCAAAGGCTTCAACTAGCAAACGTCGGCACAGCGCCAAGGCAGATAAAACGCCCAAGCCATCCAGTTCGGGCAAGAAAAATGCAAAGACATCAACGAAAAAGGCACAGGATGCAGAGATCGCTGCATTGCTTTCCCCAAGGACCTCTGACGTCGAATTCAAATCACGCAGGCAGTCTACCCACCGTTCCTCTCTGCAAGATTCCATAGTTACTCCCCAACCTCCTGTGCCGTCTTTGAGTCTTGCTGAGGATGACTTTGATGAAGATGGGTCTGACTTTGATCTCCCTGATGCTAGCGTTCTTTTCACGAATAATCCAGCTTCAAAGTCAAAGCCCGCTGCTCGCGCTAGCAGGCCAGTGATACAAGACAGTGATGACTGGTGAGCTTGGGGAATGTCATGATTGATGATCAAATGTACAATTACATGAATGTATCAATAGTAAAAAGCCAAGTTTGATTCTTTTATTTTATTTATTTTCGTAAAAGATCCCAGTTAATTTGTATTTATTGTCGACTGTTTGTAGTCCCATACAAACTATTCTCTTGCAGTGCTGGATTGGTGCCACGGCCGGAAACCCCACGCGCACGCACCTCCCATCAACTCGGAAACATCAACATTGCCCGGAGATCAGAACATTGAATACTCCAAGTCCACATCCCCCTCCCCCCTCCTCCATCATGGCCGACCAACAGTTTGACAGTGCACTGTGAGTATCTTTGCAACCCCTCATCTGAATTGCACCCTTGGAATTCACCCTCCATATCGACTCCGCCCATCAACAATGCTCTGCCCGCAACCCCGCCTCAGCTGCATGAGAGAGACCACCAAGCTGACCACCACCCTTCTTACCCCTCTAGCGACCTCCTCCGCCGTCTCAACCCTCGCGATACCAAGAAGAACCTCAACGCAATCAACTCGATTGCCCCCGACCTCCAGGAAGACCTTCTTGCCTCCGTCGACCAACCCCTGGAAGTCCGCCGCTGCCCCCAGACCAACCGTGACTATCTGCTCTGCGATTACAACCGTGACGGTGATAGCTACCGCTCACCATGGAGCAATGAGTTTGACCCCCCGCTAGAAGACGGTACCGTCCCCAGTGAGAAAGTGCGCAAGCTCGAGGTTGCAGCCAACGAGGCCTTCGACGTCTACCGCGAACTGTACTACGAGGGCGGAGTCGGAAGCGTCTACTTCTGGGATTTAGACGATGGATTCGCGGGTGTTGTTCTACTGAAGAAGGGTATGAATTAAAAAAAAAAGAGAGAGAGACATCTACTTGACTTGACTTGATTTTGGCTAATTGTTTTCATCTTGATTTTGGTTTCTAGGCGTTACGCCCGGTTCTCAGAGCTCTGGCGAATGGGACAGTATTCATGTTTTCGAGGCTACTGATCGTGCCCGTTCCTCGCATTACAAACTTACTAGCACTGTTATTCTGCACCTTGCTAATCAGAATGATGCACTGGGTGACATGGATCTCAGTGGTAATATGACTCGACAAGTTGAGGCGGATCTACCGGTTGAACAAGGAGATGCGAGCCACATTGCCAATGTTGGTAGACTGGTTGAGGATATGGAATTGAAGATGCGGAACTTGCTACGTATGTATCGTATCGTATCTTTGACGCGGTGGGAAGGGTATGGAACTTGAAGTCGATGCTAACTTTTGTGATCTGTAGAGGAGGTTTACTTTGGCAAGGCCAAGGATGTCGTGGGCGAGCTGCGCAGTAGGTTCCCTGTTTGCCCCATCTATCTCCATGAAAGTGAGATTAACCGTGTTTGTTCGCTTAGGCCTGGCACCCCTCTCCGAGACGAATCGGGATCGGGCAGCACAGTTGGAGATGATCAAGTCCATGCAGAAATAGTCTTTGATAGATTCGGCATTGTCACCGATGTGGCTCTGGAGCCCATGCTAGACGGCCTATTTGATGCGTTCTTTTGCATATTTAGCTTTATGAACATTGTCCATATGATTGGATCTCTACATCAAGCACTGTAAATGTTCCCAGTAGATCCTATTCAGGTGGATTTTGCAAACTGTAGTAACATGTGAAAAAAATTGGAATGCCAGTAATGCTGCATGTTTGGGGGTATCAAAAATTGAAATCATAATTCGCCTTATCGTTGCAGATCAGATGCGATGCGATGCATTCCGTCAATCAACCAATCAATCGACCTGCATTTTCTCCGAATCGCTCCCTTGTTGAGAGCTTCCTGGCTTTTGCTCTAGATCCGCGACAAAGCCTCGAGCAGCTGCCCAAAGCTCGGCCTCTTTGTCTTTACCCACGGTGTCCTTACGACTATTCAACCAGCTGATATCAAGGGGATTGGAAGCTCCAGATCCAGATCCAGATCCAGACCCAGCTCCTGCACCGGTACCGGCACCAGTTCCACCCGAGGCTGTTGTGTCGGCTCGCTGAGGGGCATCGGAGCCCATGACGGATGCTTCTTCGAGGGCGTAGAGTTGTCTGCGCAGGCGCACGTCAATGGAGGATAGGAGGGCGAAGTATTTGGAGGTTGCTTCTTTAAATTGGGATTTGTGGGATTCCAGAGAGCCGGATCCTGTGTCGGTGGAGGTGTCGGAGTCGGGCTTGGCGTTTGTGAGGGCTTGAATTGCTAGGCCGGCGGAATGGATCAGTTGGGCGACATCCTGGAATAGAGATAGGAATGGTTAGTCTAGTGTAGTCAGGAATAACTCTGCTCTTGAGCTTTCTTACCTTGTCAATGTCATTGAGCTGGCGGATTCGATCCGCAGAGCTAAAGGTTTGCGGGGGAGGTACTTCGTCCGCCATTGTCAAATGTGGATTGTTGGATTGTTTGCTGTAATATTCAATGGGTCTTGATACAAGCAGCTATAGCTGTTTTGCAGTACTCCAGGTCAATCAGTTAATGATTGCGATATCAAGTAGAGATAGAGTGAAGTAGAGTGAAGTCAAGCTCAACAATGGCGGATCTCCTCCGCCTCCGCCTTCACGATCACGTGCGCCACTCTTTCCCCAAAGGGTTGATTCGGCCAACTTCATCCAGTTCCAATTCCATTTCATTCTCTTTTTATTCATCAAGAGCATCCTGCTCCATCATATATTCCATTCTCTCCCCTTCCCGACCTCAAAAGCACCCTCCCTCTATATTTCAATTACTTTTCTTGAGCAGCGCATAGGGTCATCTCCCGCTGCAGAATTCGCCATGTCCGCGCCTGGCGGCGCTCCTAGTCCTGCACCGCGTAGCGGTAGCATGGGACCTGGCGCAAATGGAGGCAATATGCCCATGTCTTCGCACTCTCAGCAACCTTTATCAGGAACTCCGGTGCATCATCCCCCGACACCTGGCCCACCTCCGCCGCAAAGTGGTGCTATGTCGCAACAAAACCTCAATCAGATCGTAAGTTAGCTATGTCTAGCTACCCTCTTTCTTTTTGGTTTCTTTTTGAACAGCTTTGATTTATTTCACGATTATCCCGATTATCCTCGTGGAGCTTCCGATCCTTTTGAAAATCATAATTGCTTGTATTTTCATCTGAGTATTGACATTGTTGCTCTGCTCTGCCCGTATACTTGAAACTTATTTTAAGTCTAATATTGCCATGCGGTGATCTTGTTATGGCTGTATTGTGTCTTTTTTGGCTCTTCTTTTTGAATTTGCTGTTTTCTCCTACTTTTGAAGTATAAGGAGGATGAATGGCTCTGTGGTATGCAGTGTACTAGTCGAGAGTATCAGAGAGAGTGTGAGAGAGCCGATCTCGCCCGGTTGACAGTTGGGTGCCTCCTCCGGCTGGCGAGAGTACTCTACCCTTATGGTACCTCCAAGGCACCTCAGGGCACCTTAAGGCATCGACTTCACTCACCTCACTACACTATCTACTACATCACATCAACCTTGCCTGGCTCTGCTCATCTCTGTCTCACTCTTCGATATCTCTGTTACCTGCTCTTTCCATATTGCCATAATTCTGCCCTTCTCTGCTTTCTTCTCTGCTTTCTTTCTGCTCTACTCTGCATCAATTTCGATCATTGATCTATGATACACCACAATGACTCGCTCTGGTGCCCCCCGGTCAACTGCTCGAAAGCCACGGGTTCGGAAGCCTCGTCAGCCCCGGGCCACAAAGCAGACGACTTATCCAGCCATTCGCCCAGCTCCAGCGACGTCTGAAAGGGTGCAGGCGGCGGCACCACCGCCTGCCGGTCCGAACCCAGCTCCGCAGCAAGAAGCCACTCCTCTTGTTTGTTTTCGCGCATTTGTTTCGTTTTCAATGGAAAAGAAGGCTCAGAATCTGACTTTTGATATGATATTAGGTTATCGACTATCTAGCCAAAAAGGGCTACAGCAGAACAGAGGCTATGCTTCGTATGGAATCTGCAAACCAAGAAATTGATGGCAGACCCTTGCCTCCATTGGGAGAAGATGCTCGCCCCAAGTTCAAATTGGGATTTGATCTTCTTAAGACATGGGTCGAAGAAAATCTGGATCTCTACAAGGTAAGTTCGAGCATGTCTTTAGAAGTATGTGGGAGGAGGAACCCCCGCTAACTCATCACCTAGCCTGAGCTTCGCCGTGTTCTGTGGCCCCTCTTTGTCTACTCTTTCTTGAACATGGTCACTTCGCTTTGGTCCCAGGATGCGAAGCAGTTTTTCGAAACAAATAAGAACATGTTCCTTCCAGAACACACAGATGATATCCGAGTTCTCGAGCCTATCAGTCTCCCAGAACACGTTCAGGATAATTCAACGGCCAAACTCTACCGCACCAACAAGTACCGCATCGTCCTGAGTAACCCGGCTTACACAAACCTCCTTCAATTCTTGGAGAGTAAGGAGAAAGAGGGCGGCTCCGTCATGAATGCCATTCTGAGCAGTTACTGCACCATCAAGACGATGGACCGTGCTGCCGATGATCGATTCAGCTTTGCCGCAATGTTGGGCCAGATTGGAGCTGGTCAGAGCTTTCCTTCCGAAGATGAAGGTATCCCCGGCCACCATCCTGGCTCGGCTTACACTGGTGATAACCCAGCAATGGCGGGAACTCTACCCCGTCTTAGACTGGGTAAAATGCCCATGGAGCAGGCAATGGAAGAAGATGTTCGTGCTGAATTGGCCGAAGAAGACCTCAAGGAGCCTCCAGTTGCTGGCAAGAACACTTACACGCAAGAGTTTGATCAAATGATCAAGAAAGAAGAGGAGGAAGAAGCTCCTACGCGTGCGGATATCCCATTCCCGCCTTCCATTGCTCGCGACGTGGCTATGGAAGTTATGAAGGTTAAAGAGAATCGTGATCGTTACAAATTGGATGGTCGCACTGGTGGTGTGGGCCCTGGTATCAGTGTGTGCATGTTCACTTTCCACAACACCTACGATGGGTAAGTGTCTTTGCCGTGGTTTCTTTCCCCGTGTTACCTTTTGGGGTTGTATTCGCTGACATTATCATAGCATCAACTGTATCGATTTCTCCGATGATAACATGCTCGTTGCTGCCGGATTCGCGCACTCTTACATCCGCATCTGGAGTCTCGACGGCAAAAACATTCAAGCCGCATACCCTGAATTAGATGACATGCCCCCGGCCAATTCGCGACGACTCATTGGTCACTCCGGTCCCGTTTATGCAGTTTCCTTTGCTCCATCAACACCAAGAAACGAGAGCGCCACCGGCGAAGACTACGTTCCCACCAATGTCCGCTGGCTGCTCTCCTCATCCGCAGATAAAACAGTCCGTCTGTGGTCCCTGGATACCTGGCAATGCATGGTCGTGTATAAGGGCCACGACCGACCCGTCTGGGATATTCGCTGGGGACCGTTTGGCCATTACTTCGTGACTGGCGGTAATGATCGAACCGCGCGTCTCTGGGTTACCGATCACATCCGTCAGCAGCGTATCTTTGCCGGCCATGATCAAGACGTAGACGTCGTCTGCTTCCACCCCAATTCGGCTTATGTCTTCACTGCTAGCTCCGATCACACTGTTCGCATGTGGGCTGTTACTACGGGTAACGCTGTTCGCATGTTCACTGGCCATACTGGAAATGTCACTGCTATGGAGTGCAGTCGTGACGGAAAGCTTCTGGCATCTGCCGATGACCAGGGATCGATTTTCTTGTGGGATCTTGCGCCTGGTCGTCTGCTGAAACGCATGCGCGGTCATGGAAAAGGCGGTATCTGGTCTCTCAGCTGGAGTGTAGAGTCCAATGTCTTGGTCTCTGCCGGCGCGGATGGAACTGTCCGCGTTTGGGATGTTGCTGCACCCCAAGACCCTGGCCGTGTGATTGGTGAAGGAGGAGCTGGCACCAAGCTTGATGCTGGCAATGCCCCGGCCAGTGCTCCAGGTCAGAGCAAGAAGAAGAAGGGTAAGGATGTTGTGGTTACGCCCGATCAGATCAGCGCTTTCCCAACCAAGAAGAGCCCTGTGTATAAGGTCAAGTTCACTAATATGAACTTGGTTGTTGCTGGCGGTGCCTATCTTCCTTGAGGGACGGTGTTGGTACATTTTCTCCTAGTTCGGATGATCAGCAACTTTAACTTATCATCAACGGCGCAAATACCCCTGGTTTTTTCTCTTCCCCTTCAATCTTTTTTCTCTTCAACTCTTTCCTGCGTTTCCTATTGTCAAAAAGAGTTCCGACGGCGTTTGGAATTTAAATGCTGATCTCTGGAGTTGGGGTATGGTGGCATCGAGTCTGGATCTTCCCTGGCTTCTCTGCTTTTACAAGATTCTGTATTTCGGACCTCAGTGGTCATAACTCGCCTCGGGATGTAATCTACCAGGCTGTCTAGTAGGCTGTATCAAATTTTATGTTATGATAACAATGATCACCTCAGGTTCCTGATTTCCCTCGGCCTGTCTCCCAGTGCCACTGGCTGTAGGTTTGCACACTAATGCTAGTACGCCACATCTGACAAAAACCGAGATCTTATTTTAATACACTGCTCTTCCCACTGGCAGATGTGCCATCACTCTTCTTCATCGCAGCGGCAGCCTGCATATCCGCCACTTTTGGTGGAAGCACGAGTGCGCTTCGGTCGTTGCGCTTATAGAAATCCACCAACACCTGCGCTGTTTTGACAGGCTGGTCTTCGTGAAGGAAGTGGCCCGCCTCGGGGAAGACCTGCAGCTGATACTTGCCTGTCGTTACAAAAATTAGCAAAGCAGAACTAGTATGTGGATAGCGAGCTCCAATGATTCGGTGTCATACCTTGCATTTGACCGATCATCAGTTCTTTATCCAATCGATCCGTTCCGGCCAGTAGCAACAACTTGCCGCCACGTGCATCCAAGAATTTTCGGCTAAGGCCAATGAACCAGTTTTCCCAGAATGGCTTTGTTGCAGAGAGATTGGTGCGCCATACCCATGGGCGAGCTGGGTCGGTGGGTTCGCTTTCCTCATAGATCAATGAGGGAACCGATGCTCGGGCAGAGGCTGTGTTGCGAATTGTACGAGAGCGGGTGCTAACAGTTTTGTCAGTATGGATATTTTCATCTTTATTGAGTTGACTGAGAACATACTGCCATTCAATTCCCGATGTTAATGAGGGAAACCGAGTTGGGCGTGTAGAAAGATATTTTTCCATGCTTTGTAAAGCATCCATAGCGGAACCTGGCAGTAAAATTTAGAAAGAGTCTCCATTACACGAGAGTTTAACAGGATCGTCTTACCCTCGACAACATCCAGAACAGCATATGCCAGCAGCTTGGCACCTAGTTCGCCATTCTTTGCCACGTCAGTGATCACCGCACCTCCAAGACTATGGCCGACGAGGACGATGTCAGGCAGACTTTCCCAGCCAAGCTTTGCTTGCGTTTGGCGGATAACGAAGACAAGGTCTCGACTGAGGGTTTCAAGAGTCAGATCAAGTTCGATATCACTCCCTGATTCAGCGTGGACGGCTGCAGCTATAGATGGATTATCATTGTCAAGTGGTTTCGAACTTGATGTCATTGTTGTTTGTCCATGACCTCGCGCATCGATGGAGAGGAACCCGGCTTTTGGAAGTATTTTCCGAATCTCGTCTGCGCATGTAGCGAAAGATAGACCGGATGATCCTGCCCCATGGTGCAGGACAAAGAGAGGCCCTGATCCTGTTGGGGGTGTTAGGTAGACATGGTGGGTGATGTGAAGATCGTCGATCTGTTCAGGCAAGAAAAGCTCTTGTGCGAAAAAGTCAGACCAGTTGGATGATTGGGAGTGACTGGAAGGAGGTCAGCCATTGCATGATGAATTGGATTGTATAGTGGAAAGAAGCTAGTGAAGTACTAGGAGAAGGAAGGCGACTCACCCTGAACTCCTCCGGGCAAATAAATGTCGTGTGGGTGATGGCATGAGGGTGCCGGTGGATGAGACAGAAGAGGCCGACGAGCCGTCTTCCTCTCGGTATGCCTCGGGACTGGCCATTGTGTCGAAGATAGGGGCCTCTGCAGGTAATTTGGCCAGCTTGGACTTGGCAAATGATTTCTGGAATTTGCTCATGGGGGGCAGGTGGAGACACAGCGTACCCGTTGATGGATGGAGGGGCAATTGCTGCGGTCCGCGGCGGGGAGATTTGGAAGATCGGAGTCAGCCAGTGCCAGCGCCGTCAATTGTGATGCCTTGATAGTTTGCAGTATGGGTATATGAAGATTATATGATCAACAAACAGGAACTGGAGAGTGATTTAGTTTAACCAAAGGTTCCTGGACGATGAGTATTGGATGAGCTTGCGGAGATCCATTTCCGCTGACTAAGAGGGGTAGAACCAGTAGAAGAGCAGCATGGAGAATTGAATATGCTGGATTCCATCGAGACGAGAGGGGGCGTTAGAGTTGAATCACCTAAGGGTGAATATCGAGTCAGATCGCCAGGTTCAAGTTGGGGGAGAATCACGGAGGCAGATGAAGTTGTAGTAGTTCAACAAGCAGTGGTACTATAGTAGTTGCATATTCAACGGTTGCGCCTGCCAGCTCCAGTTCCAATTCCGCGAAGAATACACTGGCAGCACTATAAAATAGCACACAGTAGTAATATACAATAAGGGCAATAGCGTGGAAGTGACTGTGTAGCACAGCATGATACTAGCCGACCTCCAGCGATATATAATAATGCAATATATTTTAATATTGTTACAACATTAGATATATACTCTGTTACTATACCCTATACTGTCTTTCACACAAGATATTGAAATGTATGATGTCATCTGTTATCTTATCGCGCAGATCTTCCCCAGTCGTTCTTTCCCCAAAGGTACAACCATCTTGGAACCAGCGCTCTTGCCAAAGTAGTCTTGCACTTTCCCCTTCTTCTTCCTCTCTCTCTCTCTCTCACTTCTCACTTCTCACTTCTCACTTCTCACTTCTCACTTCTCTATTCCCTCTTACTTCTCTTATATTTTCTCCCCTTCAAAAGGATACTATCGACACTCCTCCTCCACCCCCGGCCAGGATGGCCTCCCTGTGGAATTCCAAAAAAGACGATCCTGATCGATCCCAGTCACAGGATCGGGGTCAGGATCAGGCTCAGAATCAGAATCAAGATCACGAATATGAACAGGATCACCATGAACCAACCGAACGAACCAGTCTACTTCCACGGGAAGCATCTCATAATTTCCTGAGCCCTGATGATCCCGCAGTACGTACATCTCTAGCAAGAAACATCCCCCCCTCGTCGTCATCCTCCTCCTGCTTCTTTTTGCTAATTCAATACAAATAGGTCTCACCATATAATTTATGGAGCGTGCGCGCCTTGCGCGCACTCTCTATATTTGCCCTTGGAATCACCTTCATCTGGTGGACCTTCCTCCTCGTGTCGATCTTCGTCAGTCCACCGTTATTCCATACCCGCGGGTCGGGCTTCTTCGCCTTCTCATACACCACTCTTGCCGTCGGATACCTGTTACTCGGTCTCTTGTTCTTCATGGTTCCCTCGAAACAGATGACAATATGGGGCTGTATCCTCTCCCTTCTTCTCTTGGTCAATATGATCATTATCGTCTCTGTCCCTCACATTCGACGGGAAGAAGGTTGGGTTGGAATCGCCTCTGTTGTCTGGGCTACTGCTGTCTCCCTGTATCAGATTGTCCAAAACAGAACCGTCACATGGGGCAAACGGGAAGAAGAGGAACGCTTGACTGGACGCGAAGAGACCCGACGATCGCTGCGAGAGTGGCTTGCCGTGCTCTGCGAAATGGTTTTCTTGATTGTCATGGGGGCTGCCGTGATCCTCTTCACGGCGACTCTGATTCTGCGAGCCCGAGATGCATCATTGGAGCCCCCGGGGCATCTATACAGTGTCCATGGAGGTACTTATCGAGTTCATCTTCACTGCATAGGGAATCGCACTGCTGAAGACCCAGATCAACCTACTATATTACTCGAAGGAGGCGGTGTCCCTGTGGAGTATAGCTTGCAACCTTTCATCGATGACGCCTACCAGAATGGTATCATCAATCGATATTGTTACTGGGATCGACCGGGAATGGCTTGGTCGGAGAATGCACCATCTCCACACTCCGCAGGAATGGCAGCCGACGTTCTCTCCGAGGCTCTGGCTCTAGCCAATGAATCCGGACCGTGGGTTGTGGTATCATCTGGGGTTGGAAGCCTTTATTCTCGACTTTTTGCTAGTCGGCACCTGCTCGAAGTGAGTGGAATCTTCCTCATCGATCCATTACACGAGGCATATCTCGACTCCATTGGCAAACCAGGTAGGGGATTTGTTCTTTGGCTTCGCGGTATCATCTCGCCACTGGGCCTTGATCGTCTTGCAGGCGCTATTATTCGTGGCCGCACCAGAGAAGATAGGGTCATCGGGAGATCTGCTTATCAAACAGGCAAGTTCATCAAGGCCAAGCTGCAAGAAAATCTGGTAGCAGTCACCATGACCGCGGCTGAGATCCAGTCTGCTCGTCATATTCAAATGGGAGAGACTCCGCTTGTCGTTGTTAGCTCGGGCCAAAAAGTCCGAAAAGACCCCGTCTGGGCTGAACGCCAGGAGGATCTGTCACATATAACAAACAAGCTTGTCTCGTGGGATGTGGTCCATGACGCCCCTCATGAAGTTTGGAAAGATGGCGAGGGCCGACAAGTATTGGAAAAACGTCTGACACAACTTGTTGAAGCTAGTCGAGCACACAAATGATTTTTGCCCCTCTTAATGTAAGTCAGATTGAATATCTACTTTATGAATTCAGCAATGTGATTTATACCACGGTTTTGGAGTTTTCAGGTTTGATCTGGTATACGAAGAACATGATCAAAGGACTTGAATGTGTTGATCTGCTTGAAATTGACTTTTGTACAATAAGTTACTATGGTTACTTCTTTTATAATGGAATGGAAATTCGATGATCAGTCCATGGATAATTCTGACTATTCAAACTTGAACTGTTCATAATCTACTGAGCCCCAGGTACTACTATCCTAGTCCTATTGACCTAGTAGCAGTAGAAGTTCAAGATACGACCTACATCTATAGTATGTACTACTACTAGTAGTAATTGATTGCATGGCCTTTGCTCTAGACCTCAGACTGTCACCAGAACTAACTCATGTTCAACAGCGTGGATCTCATAAATTCGCTTCCATTTCATAATGTTGGGTTGGTCATGTCAAAACAAAACAGCAATTTTGAAGCTCTCCTTATGGCTCCAGCAACGATGCTAGGGGTGAAACCTGTCTGTCCTCCTGGATAATCTCCATAATGCACTCGATCACCGTCTCCGTCAGGCCCCAACGCCATCACAACTCTAACCCAGACGGAGAGAAAGAGAAAAAAAAAAAAGAACCATTGCGGAATTGATCACCAGGTCGAATAGAAAGGTCTCTCGGGGACAAGATTCCCGATGCCGAAATAAAGTCGGTAGACGGGTTGGTTTATACGAAGATATCGCGGAGAGGAAAAAACGGGCGTAAGAGTCGAAAATCAACCGAGGGACGGACAGGAGAAAAAGCAAGTCAATCTAGACTAGCTCCCTTAAACCTCTTAGCAAGCTTTTCACTGTCGGACTTGGGAGACGCAGAGCGAGAGAGATGGGGGGAAGGGGAGGGATACCGCCGTCTCCCGCTGGGGGAGTCCGAACGAATAGACTCGACCGCAGTGGGCCAGGGGCGCTTAGGGGGCCGCTCACCACTCTCCTGAAGTATCGTCATCAATGTTGCCCAGCCGGACGTATTCAACAATTGCATTCCATCGGCCGGGGCGTGGGTGGTTGCGACTCGGCAAAGAAGGGCCTCCTCGTCCTGTTATTTTTGATGTAGATTAGTATCCTGAATATTGGGAATTGAAGGGTATGCAATAGAATCAAATCATGGGGTATCTGTTTCTAACTGACCTTGTTGAATGTGGAGAGGCCGTGCAAAAAGCAGAGAAGGTGGAAGTCGGAGATGCCCTCGATAGCCTTATTGGGGTCACCGTGTGACATGAGTTTCTGTGCGATGTGTCGTAGTTCCTGGCTCTCGCCAATGACTTCGCGATTTTCGATGGGGAAGCGGCTGTTGGTGAAGATGGGGAATGACTCGGTTGGGAAACCATGTGTAAGTGTAACCAGCAGGAAATCAACGGGGAAACTCGGTTTTGCGTTTTCTTGTACACTTGCACCATATTCGTTGATCCGGCGGAAGAATACCTCTGGAATATACCGCGTCTTGCTGCCATCAATCTCATCCTCTTCCGATTGTACCAGCATAACTGATGGTTCCGCTGATGGCTCGGTGATATTGGCCCGAGTCATTTCAACCGCGGATACTGTCGCTTGATATGAGCTCACCGCAATGGCACCTGTATCATCACCGCTGAGCACGCATGTCACGAAATCCGAGCCAAATCGCCCCGTCCGACTCCATTTGGTTGCCTTGGGGTTCTGGGCCTGTAAGCGCGACGCAAACGCGATTTCCAGTGAAGAAAGGTAGTAGGAGTCTATGTGGCGCTTGCAAATCACAGAGCCATCTCCACGGCCTGCATCAAGGAGATCAGTGAAGATCACTCCGACCTTCTGTAGGCCACAAAGATGAGCGACCTCATCCACCTCCTTCTCGTTTTGCCAATCATGCAGGGTGACACCGTCTACCTCTCCGACCTGCGGTGGCTCATAGATGGCTTGCACGACAGCCTTCACACCCAAGGGAACTTCGGTGTACTCCTCATAGGTTCCGTAAAGGAAACCCAGGCGCTGAGCACCGGACTTCCGCCAAAAGTCCAACAAGGAATTGATCAAGTCGGGAGAGGAGAATTCGACGTGATCAACCATGCGGAATTCCTGGGGTTGCAGACTGATTGCACTGGGTTGACATTTGGTGCAAATGCCTTCTGGCCACTGCGGGTGTCCAGAGGGGCAATCACTGCGGACTCGGTAGAAAGGCTCGCTGAGGGGTGGCATGAAAGAGCTTCCGGCTTCGGGTTTGTTGGTCGCTGCATTGATTTTCCGCAGATAGGAATGGAATGAGAGGTGCTTGATCTTCTTTTCGGATAGGTACTTTGCGTCGTAAGGTTCCAACGGCATACAATAGTCACACATGCCTCGAGGTCCATGCCTGCACATCTTCTGATCCTTGCTGCGCTTAATTTTGCCATCCTTCCTATCCAAGAGGTCATCTAGCGGCGACTGGCGAACCACATCCCACGGATTTTGAATATGCGTATCAGCGGAGGTCGGCTGTGGACGAATTGGGATCGTCTGTTCTTTCGGGACCGCAGAGCCGTTCAATCGACGCTCGCCACTTGCGGGTGCAGTACCATTAGACGGACCATTTTGGTGGGCGGCGCCCTCTTGGTATCCAACGAACAGTTTATCTCCGTGTCTTTTTGTTCAAGTCGGTTAGCCCGGGCCCTTCCTTCACTGCAGCATCTGGTAATATGCATCTTCGGATTTGAGAGGCACATACTTCAGGCCAACCTGGCTGAGAGAGACTCCCTGTAGAGCCTCTAGTTCACGTTCCTCTCCACCAGTACCGATGGGTTTATTCGACAAAGTAAGGGAAGTCGGTGCTGTGCCTGAAGGTAAATGTTCGAGAATCTAGGAGCCCCATCAGATTAGTCTTTATCAAATTAAGCTTGGAAAATCCCTCCAACACCAAAATAAACCACATGTATCACTTTACCTTTGCTTGGAGAGAGGGGAAGAGGTCTTGTGGGTTGACAGTGAATCGAAACTGGCCGTTTCGACTCTCAAACCGTAACAGAATGGGCCGGGACGCCATAGCGGGTCGCTCTCGAATGATGGATATTTTTAATCTAAAGAGGACCCGAGGGCGAAATTAATCACCAGAGCATGAAAATAAGTTGGAGATGGGCGAAGCTGCTAACGATGTTGGAGGTTGTTTGGAGCTTCCTGTAACTCACGTCACAGGCAGCGGGCGGTACTGTTGGCGGTGAATGTGATATTCCGGCAGAAATCAATCTTACTTTCTAGATTGGGTTTAGCGCGGGACATGAAATAGTATAGAGGGACTTCGTATGGACACACTCGAACAATTACGATTCAGTTGAATAAAATTGTCATTATGTAGTATACAATATGTAGAGGGAGACAATTGAAAGAGATGAGAGCTGTCTTGCAGTCATTTATCATCCATAGGGGCAAGACTCGAGTTATGCTAGGCATGAGTATGAGTGATTAACGAGCCCCAGGATGTGCTACACTACAGTAATGAAGGATAGCTACAATAAATGATGAAACGGTAACTTTGTGACACAAGTATAGTCTACTGCATCAATTAAGGTGTATCTGAAACTACCTATGTTCCTCTGGATAAGAGGGAAATCATCAATCCATATCAAATCATGAAATTTCGAAACGCCATCGAGAACGCCATAGAAACCACTGAGAAAAAAAAGAAAGAAACACTTAAAGAAAAAGCGGGCCAAACTGAAGCTTTCCCATTACTTTACATAATGGTACACTTCTTAGGCAAACCGCAAGGTCCCTCACTGTCTTTCTTTTTCTCGGATTTCTGGCCAGTCTCCTGTTGCTGTTGCTGAGCAGGCTGCTCGGTCTTTTGAGCAGTCGCAGCACCAGCAGCGGGAGCCGAGTCCTCGGGCTTCGACTCGGCACTACCATGCAGTCACTGGTGGTTGACCTTGGCGACGGCCTCGTAGAAGGCCTTGCCTTGAGCCTCGGCGATGGAGAGCTCGAGGGGAGTGGGCTGGCGGGAACCGTCGCCAGCGGCGAAGGTACCGGCACCCCAGGGGCTACCACCGTGGACCTCATCGAGGTTGGCCAGCTGAGCGAAGGTGGTCTTGTAGCCCAGAGGAACGTAGATGAGACCGTGGTGAGTGAGAGTGCTCATGGCGGCGATAGCAGTGGATTCCTGGCCACCACCGAGGGTTCCGGTGGAGATGAAGAGACCGGCATACTTGCCCCAGTAGCCACCGGTTTGCCAGATGCCACCGGACTTGTCCCAGAAGGCCTTCCACTGAGCGGGGAAGTTACCGTAGCGAGTGGGGATACCGAAGAGGATGGCATCGTACTGCAGGAGGTCATTGGGCTCAGCAACGGGGTAGCTGGACTTGGGAGGGGCGTGCATCTTGGCCAGGACCTCTTCAGGGAGGGTCTCAGCGATCCTGCAAGGGGTGGAGATGTATGGTTAATGACAGGTTCATGGTAAGGTAGTACGGGTACGGCCGTGGGGGGTGGGGGAAGGGAGGG